>JBBPFQ011080406.1:0-10223 GCA_037974815.1 Kaempferia elegans | reverse complement strand
AAAAATCAAGTAGTTGCCCATTTGGAAAGAAGAAAATTACAAATAAACATGTCAAGTATCTTAGATCTATTAAAAAGTGAAAAAAATAAAAATAAAAACAGAGCAATAGTCTAGAAAATGTTGTATGTAGTACATGTGCACGTGCACACATACTTGAATATGCTTATGTCCATCCAACTACGCAACTGACAGATAATAATAAACATATTATCATAAGGCATATTTGTCCTAATCATTTAGAATTGACTATATAGTATTTATAGATGTGTTAGACAATTTAATTTTCATAGATTTTAGAGCTTATAAAAGTGTATTTTGGCAGATCATTTTATTTACGAAATAAGTTAGATGAGATAGTTTCAAATTTGATAAATATAGAAAATAGAAAATTATCCAAGTTCAATCCAGTGCAGTGTGACATTATTCCTTTCTACACTATTTTAATTCATTTCTACTTTAAAGCCTTGAGAAGGGATCTCAATCTCCCATGTATTAATTATTTTGTTTCGGTTGAAGCCTTTAAAGAAGAAGAAGATTTTTTCTTTTCCCCTTTCGCTCAAATTCCCAGAGGTGCCGCTCTTGTGACCTCCAGCAAACATCAATAGAACGACTTATCCACAGGGTTGCTTATACTCATAATACCTCTTTGCTTCTTCTCAACTACACTTGCTCTCGCTAGCAATGTTTCAAAATGGTTAGCAGAGAAAATGCAACATTAACAAGAAAAAACACTTGCAATCCCTAAAACGGTTGGAAGCCCCCAAACTCCTACTTTATGACCTATAATCCATCAATGAATCACTCCCGAAAAGGCACTTTCTCCTTTGTCAATTACTGGAGGTCTTATAAGCTTAAAAATTAAAAGGATTATAAAGAGAGGAAAGCATAGAGAAATATAAGGTTTCTAATAGGTTTGACTAGCACTATTTCTCCACCGCTCCTCCTTTTATAGCCTTTGAAACCTTGTTGTAAGTGTGTCTATTGCCCAACAGTCAATCGGTCCTTGCAATGCGACTGTTATTGTGTAGCAATGGTTCCTGTTTTACTTTCCATATCAAGAGTCAGTCAAGTGAACTGGTAACTTATAATCAGTCGATTGATGTACAGTCGCTTAGCAAATCAACTAGTTTGTCACCATCCGTAGCACAATTGAAGGCCCACATAACACAGATTTTAAACCATACTATCTACAAATATAAGTCCATGAATAATATATATCCTCACTTATAAGCCACAAATAATTTAATGAATAATCAGATTATTCTAGGGTTTGGAAGAATTTAAGTCATTGAATTGAAAATAATAAATAATATAGGCCTAGGCATGCTAGGATACACCTAGTTTTGAGAGATAATTAAACCTTAATATATTACTTAATTGGTTATTATTTTGATCACTCTGATATAACCCCTTCTCAATGAGCATAATTTGCTAGAATCAAGTCCCTTCGGAGTGGTACGGTGGTTAAGGCATAGGAGGTTGTCATATGAGGTCTTGAGGTTGAAACTCGGTGTATCCGAGCATACCTCCCTATGTCTTGATCATCTGCACTAATGACTAATAGTCAACCGTGATTTATCTCCTCCGTGTTGGCCTAGGTACGGGTTGACAGGGCGGTAGGGTGAGCGAATTGTCTTTTGCCATATAATTTGCTAGAATCAAACTCATTGGACTCCCTATGAATTTTGATAAAGATTAAGTCACCCACCCATGGTTCAAGCTGAAATGAAAACTGTTGAAAAATATGTTCTGCAATAATTTACAAATAATTGCATAGTAAATTAAATTTTTTAAAACCATAGCTATCTAATATGAAATTTGTATAAAATTATAATATCAAGAAAGATCCATCCTAGATCGTGTATCAATTTATGAACAAACTTGAACTTTTTAGATGAAGCCTACTACAGAGTCATAGAGGTTAAATACAACCTGAAGCATAAAAAGCTTGTTGAGAAATACTGACGAGGCCAAAGGATAAAATAGTAGAGGTTAGTTAAGTACAACTTGAAGCATAAAAAGCTTGTTGAAAATAAATACTAATGAGGTCAAAAGATAAAATGATAGTGAGCAAATACTACCCTACATGATATATTACAGATCAAAGGCATATGGACTTAAGTTGAAGAACTAGAATATCTAAGACTGGCACATACTTTAAAGATAACACCTAGAACCCCTAATTTACTTAAATTTGGTCCCTTTAAAACAAAATAGAATGAATCATAACACAATAAATGTTGAAGTCTTACCTAGAGATATATCTATTAAGACATTTAATTGAGTACAAAGCTTAATATCAAAAGAACTTAATGATTTAACCTTTGAAAATCCTCTAACGACTTGACCTTAGAAGAGCTATTTGATGGCATTATCCTATAACAGCCTCATAATAAATCATTATGATTATCTTATATTTTCCTAAATGACCACTTTTGAGAACATTCAAAGCTAATAATCATGACTTAGCTTATAATATAACTTCCTTATACTTTCCTAAATGACCAAAAAATGCAAATTAAACAAAATCACTATCAAGAAACCATTTGAAATTTAACAAATCAATTAAGACTTCCTTGGAATATGTCCTTTTGTAGTTTATAGCTTCAAAAGTCATCACAGAGAGTCGATTATCATATCTGCTTATCATTACACTGGAATTTCCTAAGTCGATACTAGGAAAAAAAATGTATCAAGCAATAATATTATGAAGTAACTAGGGATAAATTAGATAATTCATTTTTTGCATTAATGAACTCAAATTATCACATAATAAATATTACATGGGCCTCCAAGTCCTAACTTTTGCCGCCCAGATTTTTAATCCTTTGTATCATCATTTCCACACCTTATGACCACTATACAAATGCAAGTGCCATTCTTGCCCTGTAATCAATTGCGACATTTTCTTATTGTCAAAGAGATGGCTACAAAGGCAAAACATGTCAATGAAGTCAATTTTTAATTCCTTAAAAATCAAAAGGCTTATACAAAAATACCGTTAGAAGAAACAGAAAGATAATGAAGAAATCATGCAAAAAGTTGAAGCAATTATTCCTTATACTTGGAAAAATGACAATAACAAAAGATTATATAAGAGTCAAATTCTCCTTGGAAGATAAAAGGAATCTAATTGTTACAAGGTTAGACTTCGTAAATGCTTATTCAGTACATACTTTTATTTTGGAGAATAAGTAAACGAATGGAATTTTTGATTGGTAATTATTGTGTATAGAAAATGAATGGGAATCTTGGCGCAATGGTAGAGTTATTGTTGTGTGATCTAGAGGTGACGGGTTCAAGTCTAGGAAACAACCTTTTGTAATGCAGGGGAAGGTTGCGTACAATAGACTCTTCCCCAGTACCTCATATTGGTGGGAGTTTCGTACACCAAGCACCCCTTTTAATTATTGTGTTTAGAGAATAGAAAATCTATGCCAAATTTGATTATGCCCTATGTCCTTTTAGGTCTAAGATTATTTCTTTACCAAAATATTTGAATTTATTTTCAATTTTATTTGAATTAGAGCATTTAAATAGGAACCAATATTAATAATCTTTCAATTTAATAATATTTCTCTATGAATTTTGTTGTCCATGTGACTTAAGAGAATACACAGTAGCACTTGACGACTGAGACTCTAACACAATATGGTGAAGGACGATATGGGACACCTGAGGAACTAGATGGATGAGAAGTATTAGTACATCATATGTGAAGGATAATATGAGAAGGGAGCCGACAGACTTGATGCATCTAAAGGACAAGACGCTTGGCGGAAAAGTACACTGATGGATCGAGAAGGAAGCATGGGTAGTGAATCGGAGGGCACAATGCATTCGAGGGGTGAGAAGTCGAGTGAAAGACTGGTTAAAGTTAGCCGTGGTGAGTTGAATTGACTAAACTTGTATTTGGGATGAAGGATGGACTTCAACTTAGGCGCACTCGGTCGTAGTCAACTTGAGTAAGAGTTCTAGGTGACCAAAATGAATCACATGATAATGTTTATCTTTGAACGGGTTTAAAGTCAATTGATTTGAGAGTTGCGGACGATCGAAATTGGATTCAGTTGATCGGATGGTTGCCACATCAACAACAACGGATAAAAGGAGACTTGTTTGTGGATAAGGCTAAGGAGCTGACTCAGCAAATTCTGGGTGACTAGAATGACATCCAGTCGACCGGATCACTACCATGTCAATAGAATGATCAGATTGAGGCAGACAAGGGTGGAGCCACCTGTTGATCTACTCGGGCTTTAGCCCTAGAGCCCCACGACCTCGAAAAGGAGGAGAAATGAAGGATGCGAGAGATAGAGTAATAAAAAAATTAATTACGTAGATGTCAGCTGGGGGTATTAATTTTCTATCAGCTCGAGTAGATTATCCTAGGTAGGTCCGTCCATCTGGCTCCGCCATTGGAGGTAGAGACTATAAAAAGACCAACAGGCTCGAAGATAGGACCACCATACTCATATACATCTGTTCAAATTATTGTTTCTTCATTAAGCCTCACATTCCTTAATTGCATTGTTGTCAATTGATGTACTAAGAGGTTTCTCCACCTTCGGTCGTTTACCGAAGTGGAGAAAAGTAGTGGACTCCATGTGCGTAGACTTTGAATGTAGCAACCTAAGGGTTGTGAACTAAGTAAATTTGTGAGACTTTTGGTGTGCTTGTTTCATATATTTTATATACTAATGTGTGTCCTTGCTAAATATGTAATAAGAAAAATTAGACCTTTTATTTGCAAGTTTGCTATTCATCCCTTCCCCCTCTAGCGATCCCATCTTCCGCATCACACCATTAGTATCATTGTAAGAATTTTATCCTCCATTAAGCTCTATGCAATATGTTTTAGTAGTAAAACTAAAATTAATCAAATCAAGATAGGATTTAGATTCATACTTATAGATTGAGACAATTAGGCTCAGAATCAACATTGGTGCTTTATCTAATCAATAAATAACAATATCCTCTAGTTTACATTGTTTTACAAAGTAACCCAGAAAATCGCTTGGGCAATTTTGAAAAGCGATCATATTGCATACTAAATATGTGTAATGTGGTCCCCTCGTGTGAATGTTTGTAAAAATATATAGAAGTCACTTAATTATCTTAGGCAAGCTCAAATGGCTCAAGTGAAACTAACAAGCGGACACAAGTGACTGGTAAAATTCTTCACATATTTCTCCTTAACTACAATTGCTAAGTGTTAAATTTTATATTTATTTAAAACTAATTTAATTGGATATACATAATGGATTGTAACATTATGCACTTCTGTTTTGCAACTATTATATGTTTTCTTACAATAAATGATGACAAATTATATATCTTGAATTCACTTCACTTGTTTACTTGTGATTAATATAGTTTGTTATAATATATATATATATATATATATATATATATATATGCTAATCATATTCATTGTTTATATCAACTTAATTATTAGTTTAATATTTTTTTATGCAGACACAATATATCCCTGCATACTGTATATAAATTATGTAGTGGATTAGTTGCTTTCACCTAAAACTATCTTTTCCAACTTTGATAATATATAATTAATGACGAAGTCTAAACTCCATACTTTATCACATACTTTTTTAATCTTTCAATTGACCTATATCCATCAGGCTAATTTTTATTTGTTCTATCAAGCTGATTTATCATTTCAACTGATGTAATTCGAAAAAGACTAGATGAAGGTATTGATCTAATTTCATATTTTATATTGAGAAATGATTTGCACAAGGAAAAAAACTCAATGAAAAGCTCAAGGATAGACTCATAATGTGATGGGGCCCACAAAAAGTGAAATGGTGGGCCATAAATTTATGTGTTTATCCTTGAGCTTTTCTCTGAGATTTTTCTCTGTGCGTATCATTGCTCTTTTATATTGGAAATATAATTAACAAAATTAGATAAAACGAAATACCTTAGTTAAAATAAATGCAATTGATGCTAAAAGACGAACTATTTTACTTTTTTTTTTTTTTTCAAAAAGGTATTTCAATGTTAATTATACTTTGAGAATCATTATGCATGATAAGTGTCAACCAGACCTATGGAATTATTTCAATTAACAATAAATACAAAAAACAAGTATTTTTTTAAATAATTACTGCATCTGCACTCATATAAGGTATATACATAATGTAGTGACTCGACCATAAGTTTTTTAAAACTTTTAAAAGGGAGATTGATAAAAGATACAATTAGCAAAATAAAGATTATCAATATTTAAAATATAATTCAGTGTTAGAGTTTTGGCTCTCAACCAGAATAATCTAGTTAATATCATGCTGACGTTTGACACAATTCGAAGTGCATCATTCAGATCAATTTTACACTTTTAGTCGCCTTCCACTTAGTTAATTTACTTATGAAAATAAAATGTATAGAAATTAGATAGCTAATTGAATTGCAACTTACTATGCTATATCTTTCACATTAACCACTATGCACTTACTATCAGCTAGATTAAAATAAGACTAATTCGAACAACATAATGTCAAAAGATAACTAAGCTAGTAGTAGAAGAGTAATCTTTTTCAAATATATTATCTTGAAACAAGAGAACCAAAACATAGCCAAGGGTAAAGTGAGTTGTTATCTGCGTATACCATAACAATTTAACTGAAGATAGTGCACAATTATGTGAACGAAGCAATGCAATTAATTCAGTGGTTTCAAAAATGCTAGCTTTCTTGTACTAACCTTTGGTTGCTCAGATGAAGGGATCACTGTCCTCTTCCTCGCTATCGAATAACAACTTGTCATTGCTCTTCGGTTTTCTGCACATTTGAAATCCTTCACCATCTTCCATCACCTCCTCTGAGAAAGCTGAGTACCCAAGAGTACCTAATCTGGAATTCCCAATGACGATCTCATCGACAATCAAGTCTAAATCAGGCATTTCATCCTCATAGAAACTTGAAGAAGAAAATGATCCTTGATCATTGTCACTAAAATCACCATAATCATCCATTTCCGAGAAGGTTGTGTTCCATCCTGACTGCAATAGTTCTTCCCCAACCTCCCCATTCTCCACCCGTAGCCAAGGGATCCAAATATCAGCCTGGCATCCGAGAGCTGTCCGTCCATCCCCAACCACCACCGTCCTCAGATCAGCCTCCCTCGCCCTCCTGACCATATCGGAAAAATCTGAGTCGTCCGACACCAGAAACAACCAATCAATCCCACGCGACATCGAGTGTTGCATCTGCCTTTTGACCGCCCAGTCCGCGGCCTGGGGCTTGTCCTCGACTGTCTTAACGAAGACACCAGCCCGCCGAAGCTCCGAAGCAAGGCCGTATCCAGTCTTGGGAACAAGCAGAGACCGGGCAGCCTCCTCATACTTGTGGTTCCCAGCGATGAACCTCTCCCGGTATCTCTGCCGTTTCTTCCCCTTGAGGGAGCGCATGCGGTCGACCTTCTTCTGGCGTTCGCGTTGGTGGAGCTGGCGGAAGTGCTTCTTGAGGTCGAGGTTCGTTCGACACTTGCGGCCGCAGACGCCGCAGGTGTAGGGCTCGGCGGGCTCGACCAGGCCTTTACGCTCGAGGACGTCAAGATGGCGGCGCTCACGGCGCTGATCGAGGACCCACTGGGGGAGGTGGTCAAAGGCGTGGCGGTTGGCGTAGGCAGAAACCTCGAGAACGCGGCCGAAGAACTCGGCGGTTCGGCGGAGGGCGAGGGCGGCCTCGTAAGGGGGACCGCGGGGCGGCTTGTTGTCGAGGTCCCAGAGGACGACCACGGTCTGCTGGCGGGAGGACCAGACACCGTCCCGGCCGCAGAACATATCCACCTGCGCCGAGGCGGCACTGTAGTCGGGTGGATTGGAAGCGCAGGAGACGAGACGGTGCTGTCGGCGAGAGCGGGAGCGGAAGGGGAAGAGGAGGCGAGAGAGAGGGAGATGTAGCGGAGGAGGAGGACGAGGAGAGATAGTCGTTAGGGAGGATGGAGGCGACGGGAAGTGAGCAACGGTGGCCGGAGGAAGCATATTCCTCCTTTATTCGAATATTACGGTAACAGCAGCGACGATGAAATTAGAACGGCAGTTGAGTAATACGATAGGGCAGGCACTCGATTTCTTTCTTCCATTCTTTTTCGATTCCCATTTATTTATTTATTTGAGAAATTAATTACGAGGTTGATAATTTTAATATAAAACGGAAAAGCTTGATTTACTCTCACCCAGTCACCCTTTTTGGCTTTTTGGCTGTATTCTTTGATTAAATGCTCTCTTGCTGTATTCTTTTTATATATATACTCGATTTTCTAATATCATTATACGATTTGATTTCACATTTCACCTATCAAATAAATTTAAAAAAATTTGAAAGCTATTGACATGGCCTCAGCCTCATCAGGAGCTCCGTCATGTATATCGAGGAGATGACTCTTTTATTTTTTTTTTTACTTTTTATATTTTTAATTAGTTTTTTTAAGATTATTAATTTATTTTTTTAATATTAAAAATAATAATTTATGAGAAAATATAAGACCCTTAAAGAAGTTAGGAGGCTTTTTATAGTGAAAAGTTGTACGTAATTATTTTTACATTTCGCATGATATTATGCTAAAGAACTCTGGAATGAATTCCATAATTATAGATGACCTAGTTAATTTATTATTATTATTATTATTATTTTAATAATAAGGATAGTGATCCCACTCCAACCTAATTTTATAAAATTTTTAATATTTTAAAAATAATATTGATCAAATTTAGGTAACAACATTATAATTTTTATATATAAAATCCTTTATATATAAAATTTTTGACAAATTGAATTGAAAAGAAAATTAATTTTTTTATTAGCAATTAGCAAACCCCTCAATATTAAAAAATATTGAGCGGTGCTGACGTATAAAAATTCTGATAATAGGTTCTTCATTTTTGCCCAATCTTCGTATCTTCCCTCCCTCGCCGGACCTCTCACAGACAGTGCGGCGGAGCGGATACCAGTAAGCTATTAGCGTTCTTCCTCTTCATTTTCTTAAAACCTACTTCTCTTCTTCCCTTCCCGTCCTTCCGATCCTTACGACACCTACTCGTTAACACCGCAACTCCCTGCCGCCGCCACCGGCTTACCGCCCTCCTTGTCCCCTTCTTTTCCCTTCTTGCTTACCTCCGTCGTATTCTTGGACTATGCTATGGTTTACACCTAAAACATCTCCCTCCTCCCTCTATACCACAAACAATGGCAATTGACTCCATCAATTCCTCCCCCGTTGCCATTTGCCACACAAACTCGTTGTTGAACTTATTCAGTAGGGTTTGGCTCGGACCGTGCTGGTATGACAACATAACAAGTGATTACACTCTCTCCCATCTTTTAGTTTTGGACACAATCAAAATGTCCTTTTTCTCTGACTTGTCCTATAGTCTGTGCTCTGCTTGAATGATTTTTTTAATAAAATGATTCCTAGTGTGCTTTACAACTTATTCATTGTCATTTAAAGGAGTAGATATTTGCTGGCTATTTTCTCTTGGTTTTTTATAAGGAAAATTGAAGGACATGTCAAGACTAGGGTTATTTAACCCTTAAATTTTCTTGGCTATGATTTGTACAGAGTCCTCAAGGAATTTGCGTGTGAATTTTCTCTTGGGTGATGAACTCTGCAGTAAATAACCTTCGCGCGGCATTATTTTCTCATAGCATCCTTACTTGCACCTATGAAAAAAAATCCTTTATCATGCGGAATAGATTTTCTCATCAATTTAAGAGGTTTCATTCTTCTATGGGAAAACATTTTGCTCATTCCAACACAAACGTTAATGGAGAAGTTCTTCCACAGTTGTTCAGGTATGTAGTGTGGTTCCAAAAAAGAAAAAAAAAAAGAAAGATATTTCTTGAATTTTATTTTTGATGCTTTGCGATACCTGAGTTCATATCCATCCTTGGTTGTAGTGTTGCGCCCATGATGGACTGGACAGACAATCATTATAGGACACTTGCTCGTTTGATATCAACACATGCATGGCTCTACACAGAAATGGTTGTTGCAGAAACGATTGTTCATCAAAAGGATAACTTGGTAAAAAAAATGAAATTTATTTACTTATTTGAATTTGACAAAATCATTAGAGATAGATTTTGATATTTATATTTCTGTTCTTTACGCAAAATAATAATTTTTTTTAGAGTTTCTTCCTAATAGAATCAGAAAGATCTGGACAAGCATAGGATTCATAGAAGATGTCCAATTCT
>JBBPFQ011080079.1:0-10224 GCA_037974815.1 Kaempferia elegans | reverse complement strand
ACTTGAACTAAGATCTGTACGATGTGAATATTTCATTATGACATACGCTTCCAAAGAGGAAGAAGCACATCGTAACATGTGTTTCATACCACGTGTGCTGAAGTGACAATTTGGAAAATGAGTAGTTGAGTCCCAACTCTTTGTGTGAGATCCATAGGTTGATATAAATATAAACTTAATCTAATACCCTTAAGACTTTCAACGGTTTCTTTTATTTATTTTTAGTGATACTACTTTAGCATGCTACCAATAGCTATGGGTGATTCGGCAATACGGTACATGTCTAAGAAAATAGCTAAAAATAAAGATTGAAAGATTCTAGTGGGAGAGGAAGATTTATTTTGACACTAGTTATATATTCACAAGTCGGCTAATTATGTTTAACTTGGATGTTAGAACATAATTGTGAATATATGTTTTGAATCAAGTATGCTCTTATTATTATTTTTTGGGACGAGAGATACGTTGATATGTGTAGTAAAATAAATCTGGAGTATAACGAGTAGAATATCCTCATAATTACTTTGAAAAAAGCTATTGTATATCCTTAACAGGTGTATGATTTTTGAGCTCTTATTTAATATGCTCGTTGGTCACACGATCCATTTGCTCGTATGAAATTGGTGGTATATGGTTATGATCTATCTAGAGATTGAAGAAGTCTAACCCTCATGTGCGAGTGGGAGATGTAAACATGGGTCGCCCATGAGGGCTAACCCATGCTTAACCAAAATCAATTCATTTGAATTGATTTGTTTGGAGGGAACAGTTATCCTCTCCAAACAACCCCTTTTTAAGAACCATTTTTCTTCGATGAAAAGGTTACGACAAGTACACAGAGAAAGGAGAGGGAAGAAACTAGAACTCTGGAAGAAGATCTAAATCAAGAGCATTTGTGATCGTGGAGATTGATCCCTTTTTTAATTGTGATAACTTGGACCATTAGGGTGTTGCAAGAACCAGGGAAAAGGAATCGCAAGAATAAAGATTAGTAAATTCAACAAGAAAAGAAAAGATCCGAAAATGAAAAAGTTAATTGTCGTCACCTCAGTATGAGTGCACTCATCAGGCTTGACCAAACCCGATTCTCATCGGACTGTTGCCGAGTCCTTGTAGTATGACTAGTTTGACTTTCTTGGAATTTTTTTTTAAAAAAAAAATAACGAAAAGTAAGCCTAGATTAATTTACGAAACATGTATTAAAGATATTATAGTTTCAGCCAATATCTGTCGGGAGTTGAATTATGCACAAATAAAGTGGTTAAATTGAGCATTTTAAAACTGAATGGCACATTTATTGATTTGGAAAGTCAATTCCGCTCATATAATTACTAGTGCTTTTACTTGTTCTTCTTATTTTTAGTTTTACAGAGAGTAATTTTTTTAAATAACAGAAGGTGAATGATGGGTCACAAGCAATTCGTGATGTCTATGAAAATGGTCATTTAAAAAGGCGATTTGCTCGTCCCTATCATCCCCATCAATCAATCACAGTCAATATGGAGGAGGTAAATCACGGATGACTACTAACTATTAGTGCAAATGGTCAAGACATGAGGAGATATATGTTCGGACGTGCCGAGTTTCGATCTCTAAATCTCATATGATAACCTCTCATATTTTACTCATCACACTATCCGAAGGGGACATGAAAATGGTCACTTAAGACCTTCAAACCAGTCTCATCAAATGTCCTTGATACAGGTAGCTATAGTTCATCATATGTTTTGATATGTATTACAAGTAACCTGCTTAATGTCTTTGTCAATGACTTATTCTAACTGAATTTTGAGCAATCAGGGCAATCCAAAATGGAATAGTAAATATCTATATATGAAGATTCTGAGAGCACTGATCTCGGGGACTCTGAAGCCAGATGGAAATTAAGTTTACTGTCTCAGATATACACTGTTTGGAAGGCACCTTCCTCGAGCAATGGAGAAATTGTACATTTTGCAGGGCAGGTTTGTCAATACAGCGTATGCTCTCTCTCATCAAGTATTGCCAATTCCTCCAGCAGACCCTTGTCAGCACAGCTAATTTATTGTCTTCTTAAATGGTTCACTTGCAAGCAAGAGACGACTGATGTATTGGGCAAACTCTACACAGGAATTGAATGCTTGTGCAAGCTGAGGTTTTACACATATGAGATGAACACCATTTGAGCTAAATTCAACCAAAGGAAGAAATCAAAAGAATATATATACAATTTTTTTTCGTAAACAGCGGGTCAACGTTCATCGTCAATATCATTGCCACGTTCCAACGATGCCCGCGCTGCCACGGAAACCGATCGATTTCATAAATGATAGGTCGTTCGAGACACAGGACACCGTTCCGGCGACACATAATTTGGCCGCCTCACACCGCGAATGACCTCATCATATCGACGAGTAGGAACGAAACAGATGCTGCCTGTCTGGATCGAGACATTAAGAAAGAGACTAAGAAGACAGTATTTGAGTTAACCCGGCGTTGATCCAACTAATTCATTTAAGACCTCGTCAACTCACTCCGTCAATTAATTCGAACCCGATAAGCTCAATTTGCGAATATATGCAAATAAACATATCATTTTGGAGGCATTTAGTCGGCTTTAAAAAGTTCGAATGAATTTCTAAATATAATTTAATCTTTTATATTTTTTACTATGTTTTTTTTAGTTGCTAAATATAATTTAGTCCCCCAAATAAATTGAGAAGAGAATATCCTGATTCCCATTTAAACAAGTCGAACAAGTTTTTTTTTTTTGACAAAAAAAAACCCGATCCGTTATTGGAGGAAGCTATAAACGGCGGCTTCAATTTCTCTCTTTGACGAGTTTTTTTCTTCACGCCGCAAGGTCTGGTCACTTGTCTGTCTGCAGCACGCGGAGCTCGATTCAATCGCCCACAGAGCGCAGATCCATATTTTTACAGCTGCAGGCTCTTCCTGCATAAGGATTTCAGTAGCCGTTTCTTTCTCCTTTGTTCTCTGCTTTTTTGTCTCCCATGGCGATTGTGGCGGACATCGGCGGTATGGCGGTTCGGAGCATGCCGGAGCGTTCCCGCCTGGCTTCGTCACGGCTTGTCGCTCGGATCCGGAGTTCTTTTGGAATGGGATGGGGCTTGCGATCCGGGCGGGTTTCGGTGAGATCGATGGCTATAGCGGAAAGGGGCGAAGATGCACAGTCCTCTGGGGTTTCCGTTAACCATCTCAACCCGGTGAGTTGAACTGACCTTAATTTTTGAAATTAAACATTTTATTTGAAAAGATCGAATTCTATTGATGTAATGACTTCTTTTTTGCTGCTTTAAAAAAGATGTTTGATTGTCGGGTTCAATTTTGTCCTTATTGGTGAACTTTAATCGGATTAGTTGTTTATATTCTATTGGGGTTCCTGACTTGATAATGTGGGAGTGTACAGATTCAATTATGTTAGTTTAGCCCCTTCAGTTCAGTGAATTGTTTCTGGTAAAAAAAATTCCATGTTCATTGGGTTGCTGTTATAAGATTTGAATTCCAAACTCATGTGGGAAAAATGAAGCTGTGGTAAATTCATGGGCTAAAACAACATTAACCTTAAACTATGTCATTTATATGATGTGTACCGTCTATCTGAACCTATACTAAAGAAATAACTCTTGTGAACTTCAGCCAAACACAGTGCATGAGAGGGAGACAGTTACAGCATCAAATTCTGAAAGGAAAACAAAGATAGTTTGCACAATTGGCCCCTCATGTAACACACGTGAGATGATATGGAAACTGGCAGAGGCAGGAATGAATGTTGCAAGGCTAAATATGTCCCATGGAGATCATGAATCACATCAGAAGGTCATTGACTTGGTAAAAGAATACAACGCTCAGTCCAAGGACAATGTTATTTCCATAATGCTAGATACTAAGGTATGTGCCTCTTGTGAACATCACTTGGCTTTTACTGTTGACTAAGCAAGGTGCATTTCTAAAATTCTTGACGTTGTTTATATCTAATATTCTTGTGGTTTAGCTTATTACATCGGCAGAATATACAGTTAGTATTTTCTTGTCTATGATTCCTTTTCTCTTTAGGACTCTTCCGTCAATGTTGTTGCTTCATCTTATTTAAGTGAATATCACTCAGTATGATGCCTTAAATTAGGTTTTCCAACATAATAGACGTGGTGAATTTTATTCTTAACAGACTGTTTCCACACTACCTGCAAGCATGCAACAGGATGAACTCGGGATAAATTTCATTGCTTGCTGAAAACACAAAAAAAATTCAGAATTCTAATGGCCATGTGATTTCAATTTTTTTCTGATTCATTAAATTACACAAAAACTTCTTCCTTTCCTGGCATACATTGGATACCACTTATATGCATAATGGTGGCAGTTCTGTATTAGACTGATAAAAATTTGTGACGAGGTTCTCCTAGCACCGGCATGTTATAGCAAATCCTGCTTTCTTATTTGGTTTCACCTTTAAAATGACATCCACTGAAGAAATGCATGACTATTATTTTTATGGAGAAAGAGGTTTCCTCCAAATTAAAAGCATTACAAAGTTTATATGAGCTATATCCTTGGTTACTACGTTAGAAAGAACAGATAAAACAGAAGTACATATACTTAATCTGATACTGTAGTCGTATACACTATACAGGGCCCTGAGGTAAGAAGTGGGGATGTGGTTCAGCCTATCTTGCTCCACGAAGGGCAAGAGTTCAATTTCACTATCAAAAGAGGAGTCAGTTCGGGAGATACTGTCAGTGTAAACTATGATGATTTTGTTAATGATGTTGAAGTTGATGACATTCTTTTGGTTGATGGTAAGTATACTTTTCAGATGACTCTTGGTTTTAGATGTTTCTTAAAATGTGCATGCCTTGATTGTATAAAATGCGGTTCTTAAAATGTAAATGCATTGATTGAATAAATGTGTTCCTTATGTGGCAAAAGGTGATTCGCTCGCCTCCAGCGCCTCCGCCAATCGGTCCTTAGGCCAACACGAAGGAGGTAAATCACGGGTGGCTACTAGCCATAAGTGCAAATGGTCAAGGCATGAGAGAGGTTTATGTTCGGACTCGCCGAGTTTCGACCTCTAGACCTTATGTGACAACTTCTCATGTCTTAACCATCGCACCGCCCCGAGGGGACAATAAATGCATTCCTTAAAATGTACATGCCCTTGCCACCATGTTATAAATTATATGAAAATGCAATTAATGTATCAGATGATGATCATCTCGGTAAATAAAAAAAATTTCAATTGCATCACTTTATTCAATCTTATCAAGACCTACGATGGATGTACATCTGCGTCAACTACAGTGCCTAGTCTGGATGCCCAATTCCATATGCAGAATTTTGTTGCTTTTTGAATTAAAAAAAGGACAAAGGTGCATTTAATTTCGCAACGAATGAAAAAGTTAATTTTCTAGTCTTTTTTTCTTCTTTTTTTATCAGTTAGACAGCATCTACTTTCTCATTATTTTGTGTATGGGTGTTGCTGTATTAGCTCTTGTATACCATGATGTATGACGTAGGTCCTGTGGTATCTTTTAGGAGGAATGATGTCGTTATCTGTGATATCAAAAACTGCTGACACTGTCAAATGCAAAGTAATAGACGGCGGAGAACTCAAATCAAGACGCCACTTAAATGTGAGGGGCAAGAGTGCTACACTTCCATCCATTACTGGTACTTAGCCCTTCGTACACTTTGTCAAAGAATTTATACAATTTTTTCTTCTATCCTGTTTTTTTTTTACAAGTATATTTAATCACTTTTTGAGTTTGATCTTCCTACAGAAAAGGATTGGGAAGATATTAAGTTTGGCATGGAGAACCAAGTTGATTTTTATGCCGTGTCATTTGTCAAAGATGCTAAAGTGCTACATGAACTTAAAGATTATCTAAAAAGTAAATTATAGCTTTAGCCTTTAATTAAAGGTTTTTTTTTTGTAGATTCATTCACTGTTCATAAATCACAATATTTTTAATTTTCCATTTTTTTTTGCTTCCTTCAAGGTCACAACGCTGATATACACATAATGCCTAAAATTGAAAGCGCTGATGCAATTCCAAATCTTGATTCAATTATATCAGCTTCAGATGGGGTAAGGAATCTTGATGTTCATCTATAGTTAACAGAAAATTTACAAAGAGTATCATCGGACTGACAGACTTTATTATTGCCTAATCAATTGCTTCTTTCCTATTTTGACAAAAAAAAAATCTTGAAATATTGTAGGCAATGGTGGCTCGTGGAGACCTTGGTGCGGAACTTCCAATTGAGGATGTTCCTTTGCTCCAGGTGAAACATTTAGTTGCTAAATCTATTTAGTTTTGCTTTTATTAGTTTGAGGCATCAAATCTCAGCTATGGCTTCTAAATGAGACTCTGAGAGTGCATAAGTTTCAATGTATTATCACAACAAAAATTAGTAATGTGCTAAGATGATCTGATATCCTCAATTGGTTACTATTGCATTGTTGAAACCATCTATTAATATTTTATAATGGAGTGAATTTCCATGATATCATTGATTTTTTACTTTGGGGTGAAAAGTTCTGGTCTGTTGGAAAAGTCCATATATAGAACAGGATTAAAGTTAATCTACTTATATTTGCCAGAGGAATCTGAAGATGACACATTTTCATCCGAGAGAAATCGAACATGTCATATATGGTTTAATTAGTGAATTTTAGACACTTGTTGATTTTGAATCTCTTCCTTTTGATATTTCTTTATTATCTTACCACACATGTTTGGAACCTAAAAAAATTTCGATGCAACTTTGCAGGAGGAGATAATTAGAAAATGTAGAAGCATGAGAAAACCAGTAATTGTAGCAACAAATATGTTAGAAAGCATGATAAACCATCCAACCCCGACCCGAGCTGAAGTTTCTGACATAGCAATCGCAGTTCGAGAAGGCGCAGATGCCATCATGCTGTCCGGAGAGACTGCACATGGAAAGTAAGTTAGAATGCACTTTTATGTCTTTCTTATGCTCTCTTGATTTGCCAATTTGTTTATGGATTTGTATGACCAGAAAAGGGTATCCTGTCTAAATTAATTGAACCTTAATTCTAGGTTTCCACTGAAAGCTGTTAAAGTAATGCATGATGTGGCACTGAAAACTGAATGGTCAATATCGCAAACTGTGGGGGATCCTATTCCTGCTAAAATGTTTCAGGTAACCATCTTTAAGAACGCAGCATGAACTCTTTCTTTACACTAATTTCACAATTTATTCTGGAGTCGTACGATGCAAACCCAATGTTTCTCTTGCTTTGAAGGCTGTAAATGAAGATTCTAACCCTGGCCACACAAGCGCGATGTTTGCTTTCCATGCGACAACAATATCTAACACTCTCGGCACTCCCATTATAGTTTTTACCCAAACTGGATCCATGGCTGTGCTTCTGAGCCACTACCGACCATCGTCTACAATATTTGCATTCACAAATAAGTAAACATCATTATGTTACCATTTCACATATGTTTGTATGAACTTCCTGTACCTTATTGGCCATCTCAAAATGAGACGTTAACTCTTATGCTTATTTGGCAGCGAAATAGTGAAGCGGAGACTGTCGCTGTATCACGGAGTTACGCCTATCCACATGGAATTCACTAACGACGCAGAAGAGACATTCTCAAGGGCGATCAAATTCTTGATGGTACTGCTGATTTTGATTCTCGTGCTTAACTCTTCTTGATTTCTCTTTCTTTCTTTTTTTTTTCTCGTTTGACCTTGGCTTTGGTCGAAACAGGATCATGATCACTTGAACAATAAAGAACATGTAACCCTGGTTCAGAGTGGAGTTCACTCCATTTGGAGACAAGAGTCGACGCATCGAATTCAGGTTCGCAGTGTCCAGGCCTGATCTGAATGCAAGAGGCATGTTCTCGTCTAAGGTGTTGCGAAAATGCAACTTTAGGAGGTAATAACTATGCCACGTTTGAGTCTTTCAGTATAAGTACGGATGGGAAGACTGCACCAACTTCTATTTTAGTTTTTTGTTTTCTAAGAATAAAACTTGAGTATCATTTTGAAATATTCCTCTCTACGCTTTCTATCTAAATCAGTAAACACTATTTGAATTGATCGTTTGGTAAAAATATTGATATTTTCTTGCCGTGTTTACTTGGAGGATAGGATAAATTGATGTTGTATTTACTCAGTGGGAGGAGGAACTAAACTAGGAAGATGAAATAGATTCTAGACTGATTTTTCCCCCCTTCCTCTCCATCTCCCTCCCTATCCTTCTCCTTCATTGCCGACGGAGTACGTAATGTCACGGGCAAAGACAAAGTAGCGACACTAACTTCTACAACCTTCCAAGCCATGTCATAAATGAGGATAAACGACTGTACACGACAAACTCAAACTAGTGATGCTTTTTTAAAGGAATTCGGGTTCATGGCTATTGGCTACTCGGAAGAAGCTTCTTCTTCCTGCAGTGGACTTCCGTTCCTTCCCTTGCCAACGTGTCTGGTATTGGACCAGAGCTTCCCATTTGTGCCTGACCTCTTCATCGCCACTGCCCTCATCACGCCATGCAATCCCTTGTTCTTCCTATGCTGCCCTGCTGGGCGACGCACCGAGCCGCCGCCGCCGCCGCAACTGCCAATCCACAACCCCTTCCCCTTTGCCTGCGCGATCTCATCATCCATCTTTATTTTCAACACGTCGCCGATGTGAATGCGGCCGGCATTCACCAAAAAGGACCGCATTTTTGACCGAACCTCATCCCCATCTCTCACCTCAACAATGGCGTCGACCGCCTCCTCTGGCGCCGGCGTTGTCTCTTCAGAATCGACGTTGATCTCGTTTTCTATGTCCACCATCACCTCCTGGGCGCGTGATGTTTCTCCCTCCCTTCCGCGTTCCGTGTCAAGGGCCTCCGCCGCCGGAGGCGGATGGAGAGCCGGCACAATGTCAGATCGGCAAAGAGGGCAATTGGAGCGCGAGCTCAGCCAGGTGTCAATGCAGGGGAGATGGAAGGCGTGGCCGCACTTAGGGAGCAAGCGGAGTCTCTCCGCCTCCCGGAACTCGCTGAGGCAGACGGCGCAAACCGTGCCATGGACAGCGCCGTTGCCCCTCCGGTACTCGTGGACTGGGATCTTGCGGATCAGGGCCTCGTCGAGTCCGTTGGGCCAGGTCGACTGGCCGCCGGCGTTATCGCCGGGGAAGCGAGTCTGGTAGTAGCGGCCGAGCCAGAGGCAGTGGTGGGAAGCGAAAGCACGGTAGCAGAGAAGGAGAAGGGCGCCGGCAAGGATGCCGATGGTGGCGATGAAGATGGCGGAGACAGTGGCGGAGGAGGAGGCGAGAGGGGGAGGAGGCGGCGATAGAAGGACGTAGCACCATTGAGGGCAGTAGACGCTGCAGAAGCCCATGGAGCAGTCTCTGGTGGGAAGGTAGGGAACCCAAGATTGGGATCCATCGCTGGACGCCATTGACGAGAACTCGAAGGGAGGAACTGATTAGGGAGGGAGCGAGAGAGAAAGGATCGAACTGCAAAATTAGATCTTTGTGGGTTTGGCGGGGGCGTGAGCTCCGACGAGGTTGTTAATGGAGGAGAGGGGTGAGAAAAGTGTGAAGGAATCAAATGTGTGCAGTGAGCTCGATGATGAAGTACAGTAGCAAGGGAGAAATATCAAATATGAGATGGAGTTCTTTTGCAATTATTGTGATTTTTCTTTTTTTTTTTTGTTTTTCTTTTCTCCTTCAGAAATTATGATAGAATAGTGAAAAAGGAAAAATTACAAATGTCTATCCAATTGGAGATAATGTTTAATTTTGACAGTCTAATATCATTGATCCCCAACTAGATATAAATAGTTAACTGACGGGGATAATAATAATGTCTATCTAAAAAATAATTAATTTAATCTTATTAACTATCTCTGAAGTGGTCGGTCTGATCCCACATAAATTTCTCACCGGCTATCAGGATAAATCAGAAAATACTCGTAGCGGATGCCAAGAAACCTAGTACCTTTAGTTACGAGTCTCATTTAATAATAATATCTATCCAAGAGTCATAATCAACCACTGACATTTCAAATTTGACAGCAATATTAAGGGAACAATTTTAATCAAGAATGATCCGGGGTCAATATCCGGTCAGCCAGTATGCCAGGTAATCTCCCTGAGTCAAGGTAAATGCCAGGTCAGCCGGTCAAGAAAAACGCCACATAGGCAGTCATACAAGCCGACCTGGCAGATAACCCGGTCGGATTACCC
>JBBPFQ011079968.1:0-10225 GCA_037974815.1 Kaempferia elegans | reverse complement strand
TTGAAACTCATGCTTGGCCCAGTTTTCTATTATTTTGATTCACTAGTGACGAGTATGAACTTAATTTATGTAGTCTAACTAGTGGACTTACAGTGCGGTTTGACTCTTCGGAAATGGATACAGATCTGTGGTTTCGCTTGGGCTCGTCTTTCGATTCGCTCTTGGTTTTGGTTCCCGGTTGTGACTCTTCGGAAATTATTCTATATTGTTTTCAGGGTTATTGATGAAGATAATATGGAAAAAGTGTAAATGAACTAATATTTCTCTGTTTATTGATTAAATAATATCGTAACGCTATTAGATATGAGGGTATACCTTATACGGATCTAAACATTGTTAAAAATGATCATGATAATAAACAAACAGCTATTCTAGGTGTCTATTAGCAATTTGTTAGCAATCGAAGATAACTTGAAACTTTCATTTCAAATGTTGCTTTGTTTTATTGATACTAAAAAGCCCTTTTAGATAAACTCAATTTGGTAGAGAAAAATAGGAGAGAGGTTGAATGGGAATATTCATCTAAATGGTTCTTTTTACTCGGCATCAAATTTATGGTGTGGGATAATATTTAGGAGTCAACAATTGTGTTCAATTCTGCATTTCATACTCAGGCATATATTGATGCGAATTTTTCAGGTCAAAGCACTTCGATTAGAGCCAGGAAAGCGCGTAGGGCATGAGACTAAGGGTGGCATCATTGATTGCGATGGCGAGGTTTTAGCTATGGGAGATGTTGCTGCTGAAAGCAATGTGCAAAGACATTTTATGGCTTATGGTCCTCTTCTCATGACAGTGGACCAGGGTTTGGCTACCATATTCACTCCTGTTCCATAATCTTTGTGGCATTCACTTGTTCTTTGTTCTTGATTGATAAATTTACTCGTGAATCTAATATTTGAGATCTCACTTATTTTCCCCAAAAAAATGGAAGAGGGGAAAAAAAAAATAATGTATGCATACATGATATTTGTAGTTACATGAACATGAAATGATAAAAGAAGAGGTGGGCTTTTTAAACAAATGCACACAGCAACTACATCAAATGGCTCAGTTTGGAGAAAGTTATCAAAATTTGGCATTGGATTTGCCCTTTACATGGAGTTGTATCAGCTTGGAGAAAATTCTTTTTGTTTTGATGATATCTGAAGTGTTATGCTGAATGTGATTGTAATTCATTCTTTTTAGTGAGTAGAAGAAAGTGAAACAGTTTGCCTTAATATTATTGAGAATCCCAAATTTGATTCAAAATCAATGGTGTATAAAATATGTAGATGTTTTTATAATGAGAAGATTATAGAGAACTATCTAGAATGTTCTTAAGGACTATGGACTAAGATTAGAACTTAAGATAGTGAGTCAAATGGCTGATCAAAAATCTTTTTTACGTTTGAAATTGGGTGAGCTGTGACACCAAGGTAAAGATGACATTTCGAAGAGTGTTTGTTTGATTTCATATAAATGCAATTTGACTCCAAATCACATTTGAGGAAACATGATTTGTATCTAAACCCTAGTGAAAAAATATTTGTAAATATCTATAGCATTGCCAATTGGTAAAAAAAAGTATTATCTAATTTTTATAATTCCGTAATACAATCTCAGTATAACTTTTTTTTCTTATTCAAATTTTTGTTATACCCATTCAAAAATTTATTGCACCACTTTTAATTTATGCCATCAGATCTAGCATGAATATATTAAAGAGGTTTGCAGGAATATGTTGTTTTTTATTTGAAGTAATTTAACATTTTCTAGATCATCTTAAAATTATATTGTTTAAAAATTTAAAAGTTTGATGTTTTTGAATAAAGAGTGTCTTAGAGTTTAGGGTTATAATGAGCTTATAATAAATGTTATAATGAACCAAGAGAATCTTATAATGAGTTTTTGATCAAATTTTTTAAATCCTTATAAGTTTAAAATTTTACTTTTCTTAATTTACGCAGTTGAGCATAGCTTATATGAGTATATTATTTTTAGCTTGAAATGATTTCAAATTCTTTAGGTTCATATTCGGATCTTAAACCCTCAAATTTTAATTGAACGTCGTAAACTGAGAGTGTATGATAAGAATGTGATACGTGCTCTGAAAATTATGAAAGTTGGAGAAACGGATAATACTAACACGGTTAAGTAAAATGCCGAAACAAATTTATAGGTGAAGAAGAAGCTGCAGAATATTGTTTTTGGGCCGAACCGTTATTGATCCCAACTACGCTTCATGGGCTGGCCCGGCTCACCTTTTGTTTTTGCGCGACCGAGCTATTTAAACGAGTTTTCGCGTCTAGGTGCTTCTCGAAACTGGTGTTGCGAACGAGACTGGCGAGCGGGCCAACCAGAGAGATACGGAGTTCAGGTAAAGATTTCGATCCTCTTTGCAATTAAAATTCATGAGTTTATGGCTTATGTTTTCCTTCTTTCTTTTTGTCCTTTTTTCTTCTTTCTTTTGTTTAGTTTCGATTAGGGTTTCTGTGGGAGTGATCTCGGTTCAATTTTGTGGTGTTGCTACAGAACCATAACCTTGGTGGAATCACTATCAGTAGAACGGTTATTGCATTTTTTTTTTTTTTTGCCTTGGTAATGATGGAGTTTCATTTGTTGTTCTTTTGAGCCATTGAAAAGGTTTCGTATGCTAGCATTTTTTTTTCCTAAACAAGGATAGTACGGAAGAGTTTACATTTAGATCCCGACACGATATGGTGTGGAGGAGGAGATCACATGGTACCGGTAGGGTGGGGTTCTATTGATTCTAGGTATTCTTACATTTTTATTTATTTATTTATTTAGTTGTTCTCATAGAGAGTTGAACGCCTTGTTTCTCTTCAGTGGGTGATTTTGATTTCCAAGCGCCTGCTTTCTAAGTGTTTGCATTTAGTAATTGCAAAAGAATTACAACTCATGATAGTTATCTGACAATCAAACGGTTTTTTTTTTCCATAATAATTGATTTGTGCTAGTTTTGGATTTTCTTGAAAGTACATAATTCAGTTTAATTGGGAGGGGGAAAGGTGCTGTATTGTGTGTTGGGTGACATTCCATCATGGGTATTTCCCCACGAGTACTGTTTGTTTTCCTTTCCATTATGAGGATTAGCAAGTATTGTCATAAGTGTTAGTGGCTGTATTTAATTGAGAATAGCATCTTTTCTTTCTTTGCCAGCACTCAGCCATGCAGCTAGGCATTTCTTTATGTGCCTGTCGTACTAATTAAAACAGCAACTCCATAATTTTAACACTTAAAAGTTAGCAGAACATGAACAAGATATCATCAATTTTCAATAAATTATATGTTCATCATATTTAAGAATGTCAATTCTCCTTTAGCTTTTGGATTTTTTTGAACATTTACAGCTCAGCTAAGTTTATACATATGCAACTCACATGAATAACTATCAATCTTTTTATTGTATAGAACTCATACCAACATTGATAAAATAAGTCCTTGTGGTTGGAATTAATTGAAAGCATGAGTGAGTACCTTGCTTCTCTTGTCTAGCTGTAGTACCTCTGAAACACAGGATCTTTCCACCACGATGCTTCTCTTTTTGATAAGACTATAACAGTAACAGATGATGATATAATTGGACTTGTGTGAGATCAGAATCTATGAAAAAGTAAAAAAAAAAATTGTTTCGTATTTTTTTTAAACATGACATTGGGAAAAGCTTTGATAGATTTTCCAAATTGTTTTCGCTCGCAATGTGCATTTATTATCAAGCTTTATTTCAGTTCACCAACCCTTTTTTATTTACTTTTTTTGTCAGCCAAATATTAATCAATTTAATAAACAAACTTTAGAACGTAAAAATGTGTGACTAAAATATCCTCTTAAATAATGCATCAAATTTGAATTTCCATGGATCTCATAACAAGCCAACAAGTGTTTTATATTGGAAGTGCTTTCTTTTTCACTGTTTCCTTCCTGATGTTATGATCTTGTATACAATATCATTTTCATGCTTATTTTTTTGTTGTCATCTTATTCATTTTTTATTTTTTTAATCGGCAATGTCTTAAATACATTTGTGTATTTGTAGATTGCTCGAGTGATAGCCTGATGGAACATCTCAGGACTTCAAATAATCCTGATCATGGTAAAAATGGCTTAGGAAACACCTACGGGACTACCATTAGGAATGTAGCAGGATTGGAAGAAAAGAAAGCTGCAGTTCAGGCTGAGATTAGCAGAGTTAATCGGCTTCCATCAAATAGTAGCTATGCAGTTCACCGCATGCGGGTGTTGAAGAAACTTGTACATCTTTTCTCCGTCCAGGTTATGCATTTTTTTCCTTGAAAATGAGAGTATTACTTTTATGCTTTCAAATTCAGGCTGTTAGATGTGTATTTATGTTTAGTTGCATAAACATAAACTTGGATGCTGACCATCCAGCTGATCAAGTAGTAAAGTTTGAATAAATATAGATATATTGATTTTTCAGATCTTTAAATAGACAGTGGGATTCAAAACTTATTTGGATAAACCTATGATCATGGGAATTTAAATTGGTTTTAGATTCCATCTGAAGTTTTATGTGTATTGTTTGTTTGCTTCACAAATCAGAATAGATAAGGAATAGAATATTTAGTCCTTGAAAATGGAATAGATAAAAAATACGATATGAATATGCTGTAGTTTTGTTCATGAAATAGAGGTGACATGAAATTAATGTTCCTAGGTTGATTTGAAAGAATATTATACGGAATAGATAGGAACAGATTTCACAACTCTTTATTCCATCCTCAGTTTAACATGTTCATTAGAAACTTGATTGTGTGACACACAAGGGCCAATCTGACCTCTGGCCATCCCAGCTCGATATATTCGTGTTGCTTCCTTTGATGACTCTGTCCACCTAGCTTGGTGCAGTTGGGCGTTCATTCTTCTATCCCAATTGACCCTATTGGACATCTAACCCATCAACTTGCCCTCCTCCTTTAGCCTAATGGTTTGACTGATGCACTTGGCCTATTCGACCACAGATGGTGCGCCCAACCTAACCAATTTGCCTATCTGCTCAACCCAATCAGCTTGTTCGGCCCTTTTGGCTTGCCAAGCTCATTTGACTTGCTCGATTGGACTGGTGCTCCTGCTCTCGATCGCCTGACCCATGTAGCACGGTCGGCTTGACAAGCACGCATGGCTCATGTTTGTAATATATATTTTTTTGGACAGTTGATCAGAAGAAGAGCATGGATTATTTGAAGAATTGAATAGATAAGGAGTATTTATTCGTGGAATAAGTAAAGAATAATAGATAATTTAATTTTACAAGTAAACATAGGAATGCTCGTTCGAAATTTAATTCAGAGAGTAGAATCTTGCTTGTATCAACCAAAGGCTGCATTAGACTTGAACTGGTTTTAAGTATACATCTAGATGCTTATCAAGCACTAGGGATATATAGTGATCACCAAATTATATTCTTTATCTGTCCAAAATCATGATGTCTTTTTGCCCCCTTCTTTCTGACACCTTGTGTTACTTCTTTGTAGAGAAGTGTCTCCCAGGATGAAGAGTTGGAGCTCCTTTTTGCAAGTCTTTCTATTTGGTAAGTATATACGGTTTGATAGGACCAATGGCTTTTCTAGCTACATGTTTTATGGCTTTTCAATCTTCTGAACCGTTTGCACTAACACTCTAATTCATTTGGATGGAGCCTCAGGTTCATAGTTTTTCCTCTTTTTAATAATAATTATTGTTTGTTGCAGATGGAGAAATACAGAATTTTGTCTCCAGTGCGTGCACATGAATATATATAATCGCATGCTTCTGTTGTGGTGTTTGATTTCCTCTGGGGTACAGTTGTGTAAGACTTGTATCAATTTCTATTAATGTTTATAAACTAGTTTGTCCTTCTTGCTATCGTGCTATGGTGAACTATACATGGTCATATTTGATGATCTATCTATACAAGTTTGGCCTTTCGCTGGTTCAGGCTGGAAAAAAAATATTATCAAAAGTTACAAAAACAATATAAGAAATGATTAATATTAAAGCATCTGAAATATTTTTTAAAATTTATAGGTCTATTAAAGATTAATGATTTTAAATTATTAAAAATTTATAGGGAGAGAGATATTTCTAAATATATTATTAATCGAGCCCCACTCATCTTGGAAAAACAAGAACTTGGATGCAGTTAGATCTATTAATACATACTGGAAAAAATTCAGCTGAATAGGAAAACCATGTACTGAATGGTTGGGACGGAATGAAGCCAACCTCTTCACGTAGCCTTTCATCTGCCGCAAAGATACACTTTTAGGACAAATGGCTGCCGGAAACAGGTAGAGATCGAATAAAATTTATCCTAAATATCAGGTTGACTAGGAGAGTGATGAGCTAAACACCTGCTAATTTCCAAAACACTGCTTAAGCCACAATGTGCCTGAATGTGAGGTTGATTCTAACGGAATCTGCTTTCAGGCGTTTGGGCACTGACTGAACCCAGTCGCGCTGCGTGTAGCCTTTCATCAGCAGCAAAGATCCATGTTTTAGAACAAAAGACTGCTGTTTGTTTTCAGTTGTTTCCTATCCGACTGACGTGCACCTTTAGCGGCTGGTAATACAATCACCATGAGAACAGAGTTTAGTTGGTGAGTGAATGCTGAGAAAAATATGCAAGTGGCTGATCCTTTTCTATGAACCTTGGCTTTTAGTAGGTTTATTTCGCAACAAAAATTCCCGCTCGCAACCAAATGAAACTGATGCTATTTCTGGGGCTGAGCCGTACAATTTATCTTCGTCCGAGTGCCATGCGACATAGTCTGAGCCATTCTTGTATCGGTTCAGAAGCACAGTGTTGTATTTAATTTGGACCCAGGGAATGCTTCACAAACCTAGATAGCAAAATGTGAAACGAGTTGTTAATCCAAAACATTAGCTTTATGGTGGACGGAAACTTATATGATACTAAAAGCAGGCACTGCACCATACAGTTCTTAAGATGTATTGCTGTTATCACGTTATGGATGTGATATCAGAGCAAGAGAATAAGTAACAATGCAAATTGCAAGCAATGTTGGGAGAGCCCGACCACAATCTATATCGGGTTAGTCCAGTTTTCAGAACACTGATTGCAAGGGCAAATGCGCAAAAATAGACTCGCATGACTAGCAATTTCCAACTTCCAAGACAAAAAAGATTAACTAACAGATAGCTCTTACCGTCATCAAGATGTCTTTGACAACAGGGTATTCATCCCAAGAATATGAGTTTGGCTGGTATCCACTGTATCTCATCGGTGCAAGCCCCTTCTCTGCAATATAACAAGTCTCTCTAGGCTGCAGGGGACAGAAAAAAAAATATTACAACATATAGAATTAATTTTTTGACAAAACTTTATTTAAAAGTACAAATAGAAGAAAATTATAATTTGGCATCCACCAAACTGCACAACTTTAGAATATTTTAGATAACTAAGGGTCCATTTGTTATGGAAATAGTTTACAAAATGAAAGTACTTTTCAGAGAATTTTTAGGAGAATTTCTTATAAGAAACCTATTTTTTGTTGTTCGATGGTAGATGGTTAAATCGATAACATCTATTGTCTTCTACCTCGACTTCTTTCGCATCCTGGTGGATGTAGGAGGCGAGCTTGGGGGTGGTGATTGAACAGGAGTCACAAAGGGAAGGAGTGGAATTTGGTGTGCATGTGTATGCAACTTCTGTCTTGTCTATGCCTGCATTTTTCATTGACCATAAATATTTCTTCTTTCTTTTTTTTTATTGTCCAAGATTTTCCCCTAAATCAAACCCTGAGAAATTTGCAAAAAAAAAAAATCTGTTTTACAAAACAAACGAACTCTAAGAATTTACAGAGTATCAAGCAAATTTATGTTTTCCTGACTACTACAAGTCCAACCAATACAGAGTATCCACTATGTAAGCATCATTCAAATAAAATATTTGAAATTTAGCAGTTAATAATCAACTAATGGTTATCGAAGTGATTTTTATTTTGTATAAACATAACAGAATTTCTTTACAATCATTGCAGTGGATTAAAGCATTAACCCGAGAAAGGTTGTTTATCATATTTCAAGAATCAGTCTTAGAGCAAGCATCAAAATTAATCCCAACTATAAGTTCACATATAAGTTTGAAGATTAACAATCTATTTGATGATCAAAGGAGTCAAATTTCTTCAGATGGGAATTGGTAAAATCTGGACGGAAGATCTTCCAAAGAGATGGATCAACCAACGCATCAAAAAGAAGCGCCAATTAATAGCATCACAGATCAAAAGTTCAAAGATAAAAAAACCTATTTGTTGAAAGAAAGAAAAAAGTCGCAATTTTTCATCTGAAAGATGGAGTTCAGAAGGAAATTGGTAACAACCTGGACACGAGATCTCGCTTAAACGTGGTGGATCAAAGGTCTCGTCCCAGGAGGATCAACTTATCAAAAGGGAATGGCGAGGCGATTAGTAACATCAATGAGCAAAAGTTGAGAGATCAAAAAACCTGGACGCAAGATCTTCCGAAGACCCGGATCGAAGGTCTCGTCCACGGAATTTCGCGATCGAGATACCGGAACCATTCCCAGGCCTGGTCGCGAGGAATAAGCCGGGGAACGTAGACGACCTCACTGCCGTCGCCCAGATCGACCGCTCGCTTCTCCCATCTGCCGACGCTAGGGCTAGGGTTCTCGTCGGGATCTGCGAATCGAAGCCTCGAGCTCATCGCGGGATCGAGAAGTTTCCCGCCGTGGCAGAACTGAATCATGATTAAATTAGGTAAAAAAAAATATCATTTCGCCCCCTCAAAATACCTTAAAATATAATTAATACTAAAGCATCCTCAAGTTTTCATTTTATTATCAAAACGCCCTGATTTTAATGTTGACATAAAAGAGTAAAATCAATATTTTAACATCAAAATAAAATTTTAAAGCACGTTATTAATTTAAATTGTGAGCATGAACTACATGCTTTACTATTTTTGAAGATGAGTTTTCATGAGTATTTTTTATTTATTTATTTTAGTAGTAGTCAGTAAAAATTTTATAGAATCGAGCCATATATCTTTAGAATTAATCTAATCAGTTGGAAGAGTTTAATATTTGACACTAACTAAAAATAAAAATAAAATAATAGAATGAATCAAGAAACACTGGTTGGGCTTTGGTGGTGTTCTATATCATTGGTACACCGTACACAGTGTGAGTATTCAGTATTTAAACATTGAAATAGGATGTTCAATGGAAATTGATATCTAGGTGGAGGCTTTGCGGCTGCGACGGCGAGAGAAAACATACTTGAGCTTAGCGGGTGCAAAATGCGGTGCATGATCTCCTCATGCAAAGAATAATTTACTCCCTTTTAGACCACCCTAACAAGATCGTTAAAATAACAACTTCACCTTTCACTAACACAAAGGTGACTAAAAGTATACAATCATAAATGACTAAAAGGTGGTTTAAAATGCAACTTTGACCTTAATTAAATCACCATAAGATTTCAGATGATTTTCGTAGTACAAATGTCAGCAGGTTTAAAGAAAATTACGAGGGTATAATAAACACTATAGACAATGCGTACGAAAATGTTGCATATTACACGATTATTGTATAATGCCATAAGGCCCAAGAGAGATTATGGAGGTGGCAAGGGGCATTTTGATCTTTTTTACCTTTTGAGGGTTTTAGGGCTTTTTAAAGGGATGTTACAGTGCCAACCGTGGGGGATCCATCTCCATCTTTTTTTTTTCTTCGTGGTCGCCACTCCTCCTGACTTAGATCCGGTCATCATTATCGTTCCGGTGCATATCCGGCCTCTGCCATTTTAGATCCGGCCAACATTACCGTTCCGGTTTAGATTCGGCCCCTGCCAACTTATATCCGACCTCCGCCGGCTTAAATACGATCACCATCACCGTCCCGGCATGATTTATTGGGAATAAAATAGTGTTTATTACTGAACCAAATAGCTTAAAAGTAGTGTTTGAGCGATCAGCATGGATGTCCTTACCTATGAATCGTCTTCCGTGAGGATTGTCTTTTTCACCTTAGGCACCCTGCTACCCATCCCACAAGCCTTGTCTTTTTCAAGCCTGTCTGTTCATCTGCTACGCCTGCTCTTTTGCTCTTTCACCACATTTCTCTCTTCTTATAGGTTTTATAAATAAATAAATAAATAAAAATATATCCATACATGTTATACACTTTAGTCTTTTTAAAAGACCTTATATGAATATATATTATTTTATAAATTTATAATAT
>JBBPFQ011079967.1:0-20751 GCA_037974815.1 Kaempferia elegans | reverse complement strand
AAGGATTCCTAATACGCTCAACTTATAAGATGTGTAAATGTACTTAATAATGGTCAAATTTTTTATATAATTAATTTAAACTTATTTTATGCCAATTTTCAAGTGCAATCAATTTGCATTTTTAAAATCAATGAATCAGATTCCCCTATACCTAAAGAAGGTCCATTTTTCTAAATATTTTAAATTATTTTTTAATTAGCTAAGCTTTGAACATTGTGGGCTCTTAGATATAGTTTAAGTAAAATATCAATATTTTAAATTTTTTGTATCAAAAGTTATAATTTACACAGTGTAAATGTGTAATCAATAATATTAAGCGTTTTTTCAAATGATTTTACTACTTTTAATATAAAACCATTATGGAATTAAATGAAACTTCATATTGCATCAAACCAAGAGACAATATGTTACACAGAATTCCATACATTAATTCATAGATAGATAGATCCGATCCTACAAACGAAAGCTTCGCAAACAATGATTCCAAATGTCAAATTCAAGCAACAATACAACACGATCAACTAAGACGGACGACAAGATTAATTATTAAATGCTTGTAGATGCTGCAAATTAAATTCAATTAGCATGCAGTTTACGATACTGATCGTCAAATTAATTAATTGCACTGGAAGCCCCTGGGGACGTTCCTGCCGCAGAAGTTGACGATGAGGCTGAGGTCGATGGGGATGTTGAGGTGGATGCCGAGGATGTTGGCCCTGATGGCGGTGCAGAGGCACACCGCCACCTCCAGGTCCGCCAGGCCGTCGATGAGAGGGCAGCAGGGCTCTCTCGGCGGCGCTGCCACGGTCGCGTTGATCAGCCCGTTCAGCACATTGGCGCAGACGCCCAGTTTCAGCGTGTCGCGCGGGCACCTGCCCCCACTGCCGGGGCTCGGCGTCGGGGTAGGCCTGGTGCACGGGCTCGGCGGGGAAGGAGCAGGAAGTATTGGGATAATGCCGCCGCCTCCACCGCCACCGCCACTGCCACCGCCTCCACCGCCGCAGCCACCACCGCAGGCGACGCTGAGGTTTAAGGTGGCGAGGTGGAGGGTGAGGAAGAGTGCGAAGGAGGCCAACAACTTGAAGGACATGGAGTACTCCATGAGCAACAAGCTGCTGCTGTAAGTTGCAACAGTAGAGCTTGTTAGAGGGACACTACAATGCTGTGCTGGGGAATGAGCCAAGCTATTAATATTTATAAGAAGATAGTACGCGTACTTGGACATTTTCAATTTGCCTCTATGTTATCTTTAGATTTAATGATCACGTGAATGCTTAAAACAAAAACATGTCTAAAAAATTAAGGTGTAATCGTATTTAACTAGATATGCATGTTCTTCTTGATCAGCTCGCATCTCATCACGGACTTGGTGTTATATACGGTGATAAAAGACAATGTGTTCGCCCCAGCCATATACATATATAGCCCAAGTAGATCACTCTGAGCTTTTTTTTTATATCAAGGATTTGTAATCACACTTCATTCACATAATTTAAACCCTGTTTATCTTGCTAATAAACATATACTTTCAACAATTTTGCTAGAAATAAAACTTTAGGTAGCATCAAATGATCATAATATCCTTTTGTCTAAGAAGAAGTACAACTTCTACTCACTGATATACATCTTTAAGAACATAGTGTACAATTGTGAATATTTCATCCCCGTGTTCCCTCGTCACCGTACATAGTTATTCATATCACAATTACAGGCTACCTCAATGATTGTGTGTGTGTGTGTGTGTGTGTGTGTGTGTGTGTGTGTGTGTGTGTGTGTGTGTGTGTGCATTACAATCTACCTCCACGATTGTGTGTGTGTGTGTGTGTGTGTGGGTATTTTTTTTTTTGGTGATAATTTCGAGAAATTCACACGGCATGAGAATGTCATGGATAATGATATAATACAAATAAGAATGTTGGTAATTCCCATTAAGCAGGAATCCTTCCCTCGTTCTACAATAAGTGAAATCCAATTCCACAGGGGAGCAACTTCACATCGATCGTAGCAACCGCCAAAATTCTATCCGAAATAGCATGCAACCCAACATGAGTTGATAGAATCTGTAGAGCTTATTTAATAATTTTTTATTTTTATGAATCTCCAAATGCTCAAAATCACACACTTCAAACTGTGACAAAAAAAACAAAAGAAATAATTATTAATTCAATTAACGAAGTTGATCAAAGAGTAGAAGCAAAAACAAGTAATAACTAATAACTAACTATGATTGGGACATATTTAAGCTTCTCGTACCACTTTTCTACATGTGTGGTTTAACAAATTTGTGGCATTACCTTCTAGTGTTATAAACTTTTTTTTGTCCTTCTGTCTTAACTGAGATGATATTTAGGCCATAGCCAAAACAAAACAAAACAACATAATGTAGTAACTGCATATATTTAGGCAAATTTACTTTCATCGAGCTACATAAAAGTCGTCAAGTGATAATGGTATAAGTATTATTACCGAAGGCCAGCAAAATACTATGATGTACGTGTAAGTTGGATATGAGTAACCCTATGAAGAGGGTAAAAAAAATCTCAACACTTTTGCTACCATTAGATGGGATAATACGTGTAGCTGACACAAGCATAGATGCTGTCAAGAAATAACCCAGAGGTGATGCAGTCATGCAGGTCTAGGTAGAGGTACGAGCCAGTGAAATAGAGAAGAGATAGATTCTTTGAGAATTAGATGATGCATCACACGAAGTCTTTGGATATTCACTCACTTCTAGAGCTTATATAGAAGGGAGGCAACTCCAGTTCTAAGAGAGAACCTTGGATTCCATCAAAGGCAAAAAATTGTTGTCTCCAACTTGGACATTCTCTGACCTAATTTTGGCTTAATCCACGAGATTCTAAGCATAATTAAGTTACAAGATTTTGAAAGAAACCTAGGAGGAGCACTCCCTGTCCATTCTAAGGATAGAAAGGTACAACCTACAATGGGTAAGAGGTTAGGATAGAAAGGTACAACCTACAACGTGTAAGGGTTAAGCTATGCTTTTAATGTTTTTTTTTTAATATCAAGTAGGGTATAATGCAGTGTACGTTTACGCAGGAGGTCACCTCCTTTCAAAATGTGACCGCTTCAAATTGCAAGGACTTATGAATCAAGTGTTGTCCACAAGCTAAACAGACATAGTGACAACAATAATACGTAGGGATTATTTTGTGAGCTATAATTGTCTTATTTTATACAAAAGATTAAATAATTCAAGGCAATCATGCTCAGTGATTAACCAAGTAAATCCAATAATGGTTCATTATGAAAGATTCAAAGCCACAAGCTACTTTCTTGATGTAATAAAATGGTTGGAATCAACTATCTATTTTGCAAGTAGATTGTCATAGATTTCTAAAAATCAATTCCAAATGAATAAGAAATTTGTTTAAGTCGGTGATGGAGAAAACCAAATTTATGTTGCTTTTTTAGTCCAAGTCAAGATGGGCAAGGACAAGAGCACGAGCTTGAGCATGTGTAAAACAAAAATAAAAGCCCACAAATGTGTAGGTACAAAACACAAGCCCATGATGATGCAATAGCCCACGATTACGGGAGTGCACAAATGGATGGAAACACACAAGGATAGGCATAGCCACAAACACACATGGTTCTCATGCACATGCAACCTGTAGGTATCCATGGCTTGCAAGCTTGTGTGACCCAAGTAGTAGGATCATTAATGCCTAAGGAGCATGATTGATGTGGCCCATGCGTAATAGAAAATATCACATCTTTGACTTGAACGAAGCTAGGTTGTGACATTAGAAAGGATTTAAGTCTCCATTAGATGGGCTAATACAGATTAACAACACAACAATTTGCCATTAAGGAATGAAACCCCATTATGTGATCTAATGCTTGATGCATGAAAGGAGGTTTAAGCTAATTGAATGTGGATTCAATGTGTAGATACAATAACCCGTTTCATTAACATTGATGGGTTGTTAATGGGTTATGAGCTTTAAGGTGGATGGGCCATGGTATATAAGGAGGGTAAAATTCATTTGGCATCTTGACTTTAGTTTCTCCTCCTTCTTCCTCCTCTCTTCCCCATTGAGAAGGAATCCGGTTGTTGCATGATCCCCGCAGAAGGTCATCTGCTGCCCTCAAGAATTTGTAAGGTGACAAGTAAGGCTCAATGGCTCTTGCGATGAATTCAAGTCAACCCTTTGCTAGCCATTGCATTTGGTTTTCAGTTTTTGCCTTATTGATGATAGATAACTATTAACTAGATCCTTAGATGCATCATGTGGTTTTGCTGCGATGTATCTATAATGCTTCCATCCCCTTCTCCATGCATTTGAGCCATCCTAATCAAGAGCAATCATCACTTCTCTAGAACTCTAAGTCTTCATGTCTCCCTAACTAATCAAGATGTTGAGCTCATTTCCAACCCAATCTATTATGTCCAAGGAATTTAGAAAGAGGAAATGTCCAAAAAAAAAAAGGGAAAAAATGAAAGTTATTTATAGATTTAGTGTTAGTGGGTCTAACATGTGGGACATGTAGTTAGGATTAATGAGGTTCAAACCAAGCTTGATTTAGACTTAATTTGGATTAATTATGGCCGAAGCTTATTTGGGTCTAGTTTAATCGTATTCTTAGATTCATCTGGTTTAAGGTCTCCAAAGTGTTTATGTACTTAAGTCTAAGATTTCCCTTTAATTCCCTCTGTTAAAAAATGATGACCTAAAAAGGGAAGTTAGCAACTCGCCTAGAGTCAAGTTCTCGTTGGTGGAGGACAATAATGCAAACAAAGAAAGGAATAACGAAAAAATGAAAATGACTTAGAGAATAATTATAGAGTAATCCAAGATTAGTAAATTTGCACATATAATTTAATTTTGATTTTAGCATTTGGTAATTAAGGAATTATTGCATTTTTATTTTGGTAATAATAAAAAATAATTGTAATCCCAATTTTGTCTTAATTTTTGGGTGATTAAATGGTTCAATCTTGGTATTGTGTCAATTCTCCTAACTTAAGTTCCTCTAATCCAATTCCCAGCTGAAGTTCGAACAAGACTACTATAGTTGACTCAATTTGCCACAAAACTTGGATAGATAAAGAGAATGTACAACTAGTGGTCGTAGTGGTTGGTATTACTACAACCCACAAAGCATAGATAAATAAAGAAATTGAACTACATTGAATAGTTCGTTACCTAAGTCATTGAGTTTCTTGAGTTGTTCTATCTGATCAGCAAGTTCTTGCTGCTTAGAGTTCAGTAGTTGCAAGATCTAAGAGGAATAGACACAAAAAATAATTAGTTCAAGACTCATTACCCCCTAAAGAATGTTGAAAATAACAATTGTACTGTACCTCATCAGTGTCCACCAACCATGCTTCCAGTTCATTTATCTTTTGCTTTAAGTGCTTATTTTTTGTAAATTGTTTTCCACTTGTATTTTCCTAAAACATATTTATTTATGTGTTAGTAAACAACTAAAATGATATATTATATCTTCATATCAGATAATCAAGACAATTGTAGTCATCAGACTTCAACGCTATTGCTATTAAAAGTCATGTTTCCAGAAATGAAGAACTTGATCATGTGCATGTGCTTTTACTATTATCTCTACAAATCTTATCATTCTCACTACACCGCTTATGTAACAAATATGGCATTATGTTCCAAGGGAAGAGAAGTTCATTGTAACATCTTGAAACAGTATTCCCAAAGAATACATGATGTATAACAAAGTGTCTTAAAGTTGTCCAACGTTTCAGCCTTAATAAATGACGGACTAATATTTCTGTTGATAAATGGTGTAATTAGTTTAATTCAATAGCTACCTAGATTATGTGAATTCGCTGAATACCAACCCCTTTCAAGGCTGACAATTAAAAAGCCAATTCACATATCAAAATCCCGAATTCATGTCCTTTGTTATTTGTGAAGATGTCAATTTGAAAGAAATGATGAGGAATATATTGGAATTAGAACAGTATAGTATTAATAATTGGTTTCCGTCTAAAGAATGTTATCCTTCCAAATTATTAACCTTATAATATCTTAAGGTAGGTATTTTTATCATTGTTATAAGTATCAACAGTAGTTTTTTTTTATCAACCCAGTGAACCAAAAAGCAGAAAACATGTAAAATTTTCACAGGTTTAAACCAAAGAAAAACAAAATTTAGATGAAAACAATCATCAAAAAGATCACAAAATTTGTTCATTCCAAGTGATTTTGTTGACATTGACATCTTGTTCTTCCATAAAGATTTTACTAGTGATTGATTGATCTTACCTTGATGCGTAAAGGATTATCCGTCTGAGAAGGAACGACTTCTTGTAAAATTTATTTCGTTATTGCAGATAACAACCATCTGTACTATGTATGTATCCATATTAAGAAATAGAACTGAGGTGATGAAGTCTAGTCTACTAAACTGTGGCATCCCTAATGATTTTCTTGGAGAAATGACAGATCATACAAAATTTTACATATATTTTCTCAAACATGCATTTGGCATTTCCTTTTAGTCACCAACTAAAATATGAGATGAGCAGTGAGTCAGATTTCCCAAGATGTTACTACCTAAATTATTAAGAGAAACATGAGAAAGAAAATATGTTTGAATTTTTTTAGCTATCTGCATGATGCATGCTGCAATAACAAACACTTACAAGATAATTTTCTGGTGCATCATCTATCTTTGAAGAAAGAGTCCTAATAGAACTGGACCTAAGTCGTCGATTTGATGACCCCTGTGATCCAAAAGTGACCAAAGCATTTTGAAAATAATTAAAAACGCCTTTTCCTAGGAATCAAAAAGTTATATACTTGTATACTTATTGGATTGATATCATTAATAAAAACATATATATGTATATAGATAGAAAGAATTCCAAAAGGAATTACATTTTGAAAGGTGCTAAGGACTTCAAAATCTTCTGTGCCAGTTGGTTTATCTGCTAATTGTTCCACATTATCTGCTAATTGTTCCGCTTTATTAAACACATCCTGAAGAACAATGATCATCAAAAGTATAAAAAAATTTAGAGTTTTTCCATAATGAATTTGATTAAATGAATGGACCATGTACATCAGAAATTCACCATCAATTTGGTGATAATGTCTATGTCAGTCCATGGCCCTGTGTCTTTCATCAAGCAACCTCCATGTTCATAGCACTTGCAATTTCCACCCAAAAAGTCGGGTAAATTACTGAGAATATACAGAATGGATTTTAGCTCATCGCACAAAATTATTATTGTTAAAACACATGTACCTTAAGTCCACGGCTTCAGAAAGCTTGTCCTGGTATTTAGTACCTAGAATCTGATAAGGTCAATTTAATCAGATTGACAAGACTGTCAAAACTATATAGACAATTGACTATTTCTGAATTCAAAGCTCAATACTCACCTGTACTTTTGCCAATGTCCGGACGTCGAAGAAAGCACTTAGGATTTTCCAGAGGACTTTGAACCCTGGTCCAGCATTGATAATGTAGAGCTGATGGAGAGTCTGTTAATAACAAAGTGGCCACAAATTAATAATATCACAAATAGCCAAATGCAACAAATACCATAATTAAACAGGCAGTACAAACCATGGTAGCTTAAGTATAAGTGTTCAATGTCTCAGCCAGTTGTGAAATAGGTGTCGGAGGATTTCAAGCCAAAGAAGCACCATTGTGGCATGCTTATGTTTATCCTGAGAAGTGGATGGAGGAGATCGCGACCACTTGGCCGCAAACTCGTGCACGAACTCATGGCTGCACGTAGTGGCCATGAATTTACAGCTATATGCAACAGCCACAATTTTGCAGCCTTAAATTCACGGCTGTGCAGCGACTGCAATTTCGCGGCCAGTGGTCGTGATTTCGCAACCCTGGCTATTGTGATTCCCATGAAGCGATGTGTAAGTGAAGTGCAAGTTACTTATAGTGCCACTGGAATTGGCCAGCAAGACGTTGAGGAACTTTGATGTTCGCTGGCCAAAGAATGAAAAATCATTTAGGGTGAATGAGAAAATGAGGAAAAATGGATGTGTCCGTGGATTATTTTTACACTAGGTAAAAAGGAAAGGTGCCTTAACTCTTGTGCAATTCATCTTTCCTTCCGTCCATCTTTCAGAGTAAACAGGCCATTAGATAGGGTGTATCACTGCAGGAACAGTTTTGCCCACATAGTGAGCACATACAATGAACAGACAATTAAAAATTGACCTCTCTCGAGGATTACCGTAAAGGCATTCAAAGAAAATGTGCCGCAGATTATCATAGAAAATATATCCACACAGAGAGCTCAGGGATTTAGCTTGGTTTTTAAGTTAGAAATAGTGATTTGGCAGAAATACAGTGCTTCCATACAAGATTGGAACCTAACTTATGGGTAAGTTAATAACTTGCTTTAAGGGTAAAAGAAAGACGATCATCAAAACAAGGATAAATGGAAAAAAATGGGCAAGGTCCACACTAAGTTATATCCAAGGTATGCCATGGGAAATTTAAGCTCACCGCTAGAGAGGGAAGGAACTTCCAATAGCATGGCATATTACCAATCTATGTTGATTTTATGCTTAAATTGCATTTTTAGATTTTCTATGTTGTACTATGAAACTCTTGAGTACTTGAAATTTTCAATCCCTTTTGAATGCATGCCATCATTTCCACTAAAATCCATCCTTCAAACTTATATAAAGTTTCTGCTCTGCTGTAAAGGATAATTGAATCTCAGATAAGAGTTTGAGCCAAGCCATAAGCATAGTAATAGAACTTAAGACAAGCTAGAACAAGGCGAAGCGGTTCGGAGCAAGTTGAATTTATGAGGATTTTACAATGCCCAAGCTGAAGATGAAAATGGTGAGGCTAAGTGCTATAAAAAGTATATCTGAATAAAAGGTCCTAAGTCCTTAGCTATCAAGAAAAAAGAGATGAGCCTATGAGTCATAAAAGGTAACCAATAAAAAGTCCTAAGTTCATACCTATTAAGAAGAAAGAGGTGGGCCTAAAAGCCATGAAACACAAACTTGGACACAAAGGTCCCAAGTCCTTACCACAATTGGTAAAATTAAATAAAAGGTTCTAAGTCCTCACCTTAAATATCATAATAATAAATAATGATCAAATCAGTAAAAACATTCAATTACTTAAATTCCTCCAGACCTCAGGATAGTAATTGCTGTCAATCCTTTGAATTTCTGTGAAAATCTCTCTTGCTGGCCTTGAGAAGTTGTTTGTACCCTATACCAATGGATTCAAACGTGTCTCAGTGTCCATTTTGACTATTTGGTTGCAGAAAATAATAAAAAGGGAATGTGGAAAATTAAAAAACATGTTTTGATTAATAATAGCTAATACGGATGTATGTCATAAATGTTAGCTATTCCACCAAGCTACACATCACAATCACTGCTTCAGTTTCATGAAAATCCCTCAATTATCAAAACAAATTCAAGTAAAACTTTCTTGATGTTTTTGCTATTTTCTTTTGACAAACAAAGCATAGAAAAAAGAGAAGATGCAACGTTCATAGTAAAAACAAAAAGTGCAAAATCGATCAGATTCTGAGAAAGTTCGCTGCCATTCAAAAATTGATAGTTTCAGAAGGTTGACAAAGCACGCTCACATTTACACAACAAAGGCATATGATTCTGATTCTAATTACCAGAAATCCATATAATATAGCAGGTACAATCAACAAAGCTGAACACACCACTTTACAGTTGAAGATGTCAAGCAATTTTTCAGAACATTAATAATATCTATGATGAAATTAGAAAGGAAATGGTTGTAACCATTTACTACATTACATTTCACCAGCCATGAGAACCAATTCTAAGTGCATGTATTTTACGACTAGCAATATCATCTTATCTAATGACATCAAACCTTATATGAATATGAGCCAGGTTGACGCAATAAGTTTCATCCTATCTATCGAAGTTCAATAGTTATATAGGTGAAGCTGACTTATTTAACAACAATTAAACATTTATCCCGCTAAGCGGAGTCAGTTACATGAATCCTCCTATGTCATTGAACTTCATCTCCTACTATATCCTCATCTATATTTAAATAAATTTTATCATGCTTTATTATTGCTAATAAATTTTCTTTGGTCTCCCTCTTCCTCAATTAATGTGTATTTGTCGTGGTCACACACCGCCTAACTAGAATATTTATTGGTCGCCTAAGTACATGTTCATATCATCTTAAACACATCTCTTGAGTTTTTCCTCAATAGGTGTCACCTTGATTTTTTCTCTAATATTCTCATTTCTTATTTGTTAATCCTTGTATGTCCGCACATAAAACTTAATATTCTCATCTTCTCATCTCTACGACTCTCATCTTCTGTTCATGTAATCGCTTTGTAGTCCAACATTTAGCTTCATATAACATAGCATGTCTAACCCTCGTTTTGTAAAACTTTCCTTTAAAATTTAGAGGTGTACGATCACAAAAAACACTAGGTCCTCTCTTCCATTCCAACCATCCTTCTTGTATTCTATATAAACATCTCTATTAACCCCTCCATCCTTTTACAAAAATGATGTTAGATACTGAAGTTACAAGTAACTTATTATCTTCTTATCTTAATAATTTCCGTGCTATATCTAATACTATTAAACTTAAATTCTATATATTTGATCTTTACTCTACTAAGTCTAAATCCTACTTCCTATCACGATTTGAGCTTAGTATTTACTTCTTCATGTATCTCATCAACTAAAACAATGTCATTCACAAACAATATGCATCAAGGTAACATATCTTGGATGTGCTCAGTGGGTTCATCCACGACTAGTATAAAAAGATATGGACTTAGACCTAATCCATAGTGTAATCTTATCTTTATGCAAAACGCTTCGGTTAATTCACTTAAAAATTTTACTATTGTTGATACTTTTCATATATATCCTTAATTGTTTCAATATATGCTAGAATTTTTCTTTTCTAGAATTATCCACATAATTTCTATCAGAACTCTGTCATAAGCCTTTTCTCAGTCAACGAATATCATGTGTAAGTCTTACTTCTTTTTTTTGATACTTTTCAATAAGTTATTTAAGAAGATATAACTTTATCATGTTAACCTTTCAAACATGAATCTAAATTGATTTTCGGTGGCTCCCGGGCTATGGTGTAGTGGTAAGCACACCTTGGGGCTCCCCATGCACCCACGGTTTAAAACCCAAGGAGCACAAGATATTCGCCTCCCGAGTTTGAACCGCTAGGACCGCTAGGTCATCGTGTGGAATGCCACTTACCCTTCCGAATTTACCCTAGTGACCAGTAGGAACTTTCATAGGGCCGAGTCAATCACCTCTAGGATTAGTCGGATCATAAGACCTGGATACCTAGATTACCAAACAAAAATTGATTTTTTTATCAACTTGGTATCCTTCCTTAATCATTTTTCTATCAATTTACTAAAGTTTTATGATATGACCCATTATCTTAATGCCCCTATAATTTGCACAATTTGTATATCTCCTTTATTTTTATACAGGAGGCTAGATTACTTACACTCCATTGATAAGACATGTTTTTCATTTTCAATATCAAGTTAAATAATTTCATAAATCATTTGATGCCCTACTTCTCTAGGCACTTCTATATCTCTATCGGAATATCATCCAATTCAACTATTTTTCCATTTTAGATGTTATTTAATGTTTATTCTACTTCTAAAGTTTGAATTTTCCCATAAAAATTTAAATTTCCATACTACTCTAACTTACTTAAATTACCTACGCTAAGTTGGTCATGTAAACTTTCATTAAAAGTTGATGAAACTAGCTCTTCCATCACTCCTTTATTTTCTCAACCTTTGCTAGTATCCTATTTGATTCATCTTTAATACATCCTATTTGGGTTAGATCCTTTGTTTTCCTCTCTCTTACTTTAGTTATTTTATAGATATTTTTTCCCCATCTTTTGTATCAAGCTGCCTATACAAGTGTTCAAAAGCTTTATTCTTGACTTCACTCCATGCTTTTTTATCCTCTTTATTGGCTACTGCATACTTATTTAGTTTTCTTTGTTCTTACAAATGTGCAATAACTTATAGATTGTTTGTTTTCCTATCACTTTCGCTTACTTCCTCATTTGACCACTAAGATTCTTTATTTAGTTATGTCTGTCCTCTTAAGTCATCGAGTATACTCTTGGCCACCGTTTTCAAATTTAATGCCTTTTTATCTCATGTCATATTTGAGTCGTCATAATACTTGTGTTCCTACCCTCTCCTTAAAGTTACTTTGTTTTACATTAACTTCCACCATATAATCTGAGGAGCAATGCATATTTTCCTTCTACTATACCATGCTTGAGACGTGTATCTAATACCACAACCTATATTGAGTTAATAAGTTTTCTTCAGGATTGCCATTGCAATCTTTACAAATTTTATTTTATTCCCCTTCCTAGCCATAAGAAAGTCAATTTATGACTTTTTTACTCCCACTTTTGAACATGATCATATGTTCTTCTCTCTTATTGAAAATGCATTAGCTATTATAAGTTCATATGCTATCACAAAATCCAATATACCCTTCTCCTTCTTTATTTCTTATTCCAGAACCATAGCGTCCATGCATCTAACCATATTCCTCATTTCTATCTCCTAAATACCCATTTAGATCTCCTATTAAAATCATCTTGTTTGTCAAAAAAATTTGTACTACCTCATCTACATCTTCCCAAAACCTAATTTTGATATCTTCAACTAATCCAACTTGAGATGGATATATGCTAATTGCATTTAAAATTTTTTTTTGCTATTACTATCTCGAGAGTTGTAATTCTATCTTCCTTCCAAATTATTTCTACTACTTCGTCCCTTAACAAACTATCTGCAACAATTATTACTTCATTTCTCATTTTACTCTATCATGTGAACCATAACACTATCATCTTTGACTTCTTCCCTACCAATTTTATCTCTTGTATATATAAAATATTAATTCTTCTTCTAATCATTATATTTACTACCTTCATTGTTTTGCTAGTGAGTTTTTGTGTTCCATGTTCTAAATCTAAGACAATTGGTATTCCTATAATATCTATTCTTATCCAACCTACAGTGTAAGAACTCTTGCATATTTAACACTATACCAAGTTCTCATGGAGATGTAATAGTCTTTGTCATGTCGGACGCTATAATGTGTTCCTTCCGGCGAACATCCTACCATTAGCGCAATAGTTTGATAGATTTATACATAACATTTGTCTATGTTTTACATTGGCTCGCAACCTAACACAATCATCATCCTTAACCAAGCTTGGGACCCATCACAGTGGGTTAATTTGTTATGGGAGGAGTTATAGGTGAAGCTAACTTATAATTGAGCAAATTTCTTTACTAACTTGACATGTTGAGATAAATAATTTACATGACATTTGCACATGTTAAATTTTGCATATCATGATATTTGGTCCTTTTAATCCACTGGTAAGATTTTAATGATTATAATTTTGAGTAATAAGCAACAGCCTTAGTACAAATAACAATTTAACACATCATGGAACGTCTATATATTATAGGAATTTTACAATAAAGGCTAAACAAAAGTTGGCTTGAATCTCCAGATCATGAAAAAAAGATGTCCTTAAGGAAAAAAAACCTAATGATATATTCTCATCCTCCTACAGAAAAGCATTGTCTCAAATGAGACTGGCTTAAATGGGGAGAAAGAGCATATCCTTAACCAATAAGGGGATCGTACTTTTCTCAATATTCCAATGAGCAATAATATTTAAATCTGATAAACATTCCATATTTGTTATTCAAGGCAAAATTCAGAAAAGTTTCTGAATTTTACTCTTACCCAAAATAAGAAAGAAAGATTAGCAAAATAATAATGATAAGCGTAGTACTTACCAATCCTTTTACATCTAGAATAGCAGTGGTGGATGCTATATGCCTTTTAACGGCAAGTGAGCATGCAGGGTAGCGTAAGTTCATTGTTTTCTCTTGTTCATAAATATGATACTTGACATAGCGATCAAATGTTGTTAAGTTGAAAAAGGCATTGAGATCCACCAGACCTATTCTTTCAATGTATAATGGTCTCCCGTATTTATCAACTCCATGATATCCATGTGGATAACATTTTTTCACAGCGTCGTACTCCTCAAACTTGAATTCCTGCAAAAAGCAGCATTCAGGTATGCATAAATTCCATCTGAAAACAATTACAATATGAGTTAATATGTAACAAGATAAAGTAGGTTTTATAAATTGGTTTTCCTATGAACACGTGGGGAGAAAGTCTGCTAGGCAGATAAGATAAACTAAGTTCTTTAATTTGATATTGTTGGTAGGAAAACTTTGCTGATTGATTCTATTTGATGAATTCATAGTTTTAGGTAAAGATGTTAAATTGTACAAAAAAACATAAACAAAAGTTGAAAGCTGACAAAAGCAAGTGCAGGTATTGCTTTGATAAGTAACATAAATTCAAACTTAGATGCCTTCTTTGCAGTGTGCCTGTGAGCTAAGAATCTCTAAAATTGCATTTGTCTCATCGCAAACAATCTGTCATTTGATTTAATGTTTGCAAGGAAAAAGATCTCGACCAGAATATTATTATAGAAATTGGATGAAAATTGTTATTTGTTTCATCATATTTGTGAAACAAAAGTCATGAGGTGTTGAATTGAAATGCCCACATAGAAACACATAGGGAGAAAAAATGTCAGGAATATATTACTTTTGCAATAAGATCAACACCAAAACTATCTCTCCACTTGAGCATATTAACAAACATGATCTCTGCCTTAGACATGTCGAAGTTCCGCAATCGCAAAAATCTGCAGAGAAGAATATAAAGCTATAGCATCTGTAGCAGAATTCTTTCACACAATATACCACTAGGCTGGCCGTGTATGATCATTGATCAATATAATAGTAAGAAGGATTCAAAAAGAGAAATTTCTTCTAGCTACTTAACAAATGTATTCTAGCCATACCGGAGGAGCGTATGGTAGTCATCATACTTCTCAGGTAGCTGGCCCTTCGACAGCAGTGTGTCCCTCAACGACTGCACCACTTTCTCCTCATTCGGATCGTGGACGCCTTGAAGCATCGTGCGAAATGCGTTGCTTTTGCTGACCTTAGTGAGCGATTTCTGCAAGGACCTGAAGGTCAATTTTGAGGTCAAAGGGGGCTTCTTCTTCTCGGGCTCCGGAAAATGCCAATGCAATTCCAAAGGTCCGTAGAACGTGTTCGTCCTTCTCGTCTGCTTCTGTTCCTCAGTGGTCGTCGAATTCCTCCTCGAAGAGTCGCCATCGGACCTGGTTGTAGGATAGTTACCCTTCCACCAAGAACTCATTTCGCTTACCTGCTCTATCTCCTAAATTTCGCAGAATGCATAGTTTTGACAGAAGATGGCGGTGGAGGCTGGAAGGAAAAGCCTGCCTTCCCTGGAATAACTTCAAGCGCTGACTGCAAGCCATGGAATGGAGATCGCCCTCCGTCTTCAAATGATCTGCAGAAGAAAAGGAGAAAGCAAAGAATATGAAAGCTTGCGATGGATGGAGGAGGGATCCAGTCGAGAGAGAGAGAGAATTTATAAATTTTATGGTTTTAAAATTTTATGATTTTAAATTTATTATCTAAAAATTAAAATATTAAGCTGCATTTTGTTTGATTATTTTTTTGTTTTTTTTAAAAAGGAAAATAAAGAAAAATATTATTTGTTAACAATTTCCACACTTATTTTCTAGAAAATAAAGAGCATAGTTTTTTAGAAAATAGAGAGCATTTTATGAAGAAAAAAAATAAAGAGAGTCTAAAAGTATTTTTTAGAAAATAAAAATGAAATCAAAGGCTCTCTTATTTTCTCTATTTCCTACTTTCTACTTGTACAGTGAAAAATAAATATTTAAATTTAATAAAATAATTTTTATTTTAAATTTTAAATTTGAAATGTCGAATACTCTCTTTACTTGGGAAAATGAAAAGACAGGGGAAACCTTAGGAAAAAGCCAAGAAGGGAACAAAAAAGAAAAGAAAGTAGGGAAGGAGCAGGAACGCAATCCAGAATCGTGTTTTGGAGTAGCGATGAAGAAATCCGAATTGCCAAAATCTTGTTCAACTTTTCTGTCAATATAATCGAGAATCTAAATTGCCCACGGCATGTACGTCAAAACCAACAAACTATGCAGAAAAAGAAACCTATCATCCACATATAATTAATTAACCAAAAGGCACTAACTAACAGGTGAGTGAGAATGTCCCAGGCTTGATAGCCTATCAGCGAGGTCTGATCGAGCAGGATCACCTTGGCCATAGGCCTTTGAGACCTGCGCAGGAAGCACAATCGCATCTTGCTGATGGAGGAGAGTGAAGCCACTCACACAATCGGAGGGGCCTCGGTGGTTACAAGCATCATATACAAATACAGCCATCATATACAATTTTAAATTCTAATAAAAAACTAATGTTAAAATATAATTAGATGATTACAAGCTTACTTTAGGCACATATACCTAATGTTTCAAATGATTAAAAATCTGTTTCAAATGATCTTCCAACTCCAATTTTCCCTCAAAAAATTACATTAAATATGATACCAGAAAGAAATACAACTGGTGAGCCCAAGAGAATTTTAAGCCACGTACAGATTAACTAACTGCACTAACAATTTCCCCACCTCCCAATAGCTTCTCCAACCCTGATCCTGTCTCCAATCCCAACAGAAAACTTAAAATCTGAAATGCAGTTGCTTTCTGATAATTCTGACACTGGAGCTTGAAAAACAAGTACCACAGTTGAACCCATATTGAATGCTGCTATCTGAAAGATGAAAGGGAAAAAAAACAGTCAATGTGAAAAATAGAACAGAATTTTTAGACTACTGAAGGCAAACCTCTTCCCCTTTCTTGACCATCAAGCCGACTCCTGGAGGGTCATATGCTCGCTCATCTGGTGAGCCTGATGGAAACAACTTTGTCGTTGGCTGGTTTGTCCTCAACTCTGGTTCAATAAGGAGCTATAGAAGATTTAAGACCGACGTGGAAAGAAGAAATAAAAAACTTACATCAGTGTTTATGGAAAGTAAAATTATTAATATGTCATGCAGTGGCTAGTGCTTAAAGGAATAAACAAATTTGATTAACTGCAGGCTTAAGAAACTAGGTAAATTGTAAAAGGAAAGGATCTCCTTATCATAAAAGATTGGAAGTAGCTTTAGCTAGTATTTTTTTTTCTGTTAAAAGAAGCTAAAGACGTTACCAATTACAATTACAAGCAAATAACAGCATAGGTTCAACTGAAATTCGTTTTACCTAAATAGAGAGAGAAAAAAAATTTATGGTGAGTTATAAAATAGCTTCAACAATTTATTGAACCACGAACATAAATTTCCCAAATAATCAAATAGGTCACCCTAGTTTTTAAATTACCTAATCACACCGATTTTCCAAAATACCCATCATCCCTCCTCCTTTGCCTTTCTTCAACTGATAGTTGCTCAAACAGGCGGCTATGAGATGCAGCTAGGAGGGTAACCTAGCCGCAAAATCATGGTCAAGTAATCGCTTAACCAGTTTGGCCATGATTCATGGTCACCTGGCTGCAAAATCAAGGTCAGGCAACCACTTGACCAGCTCAGTCGTGAATTTGTAGCCAACTTTTCACAGTTGATTGGATGCAATGCAATCAAGCGAATGCTTGACTAGCTCGACCGTTATTTCATGGCCAACTCGGCCATGATGTTGTGGCTAGCTACACTGATTTCACGACCAGCTCAGCTGTGATTTCACGACCGCTCGACCATAATTTTGCGGCCAGCTCGGTTGTGATTTCGCAACTACGTGGTCAAGCAATCACTGGGTAGTGATTTCACAGCCGCCTCGACCTCCGATTCGAGCAACCTCCACCCAGGACGGGCAGAGAGCAGAGGAAGGCAAAGGATGGAGGAGTATTTTGGAAAATCAATATGTGATTTGATAATTTGAAAAGTAGGGTGAGTGATTTGGGAAACTTAGGTGTGTAGTTCAATAAATTGCCAAAATAGCTTTGCACAAGAGTGGCTAAAAAAATGCCGTGCCTGGATTACTTTTTTTTTCTAGATTAGGCATCCTATGTGCATAAGAGATACAAGAAATCTGCCATGGAAAATTAATCGAGCAATGGACGATTTAAGTAGCTAATTTTCTGCATCATGCTATCGGTTTGAGTCTCAGTAATTTGCTGCAAACAATACAGTTGAACTGAAAATGCAACAAACTTAAAATCAGGTATCTCAATAAAATTAAATGAACATTAAAAGAAAGTTTAGCATGTTGAAGCAATACCAATTGAAAGTTTTACCACAATAAGTGAAATTAAGAAGTTATATATTAGCCTTTTAAACTGATGAATAGGACAAATCTGCATTCAACCAATCCAATTGAAAATATTCTCAAGGAAGTTGTCTCCACCAGTTAAAGGCCTTGTCCTCCCAAAGTGTGCCAACCTAGGAGTTTATGCAATCATACCATGGGTAGTTGATGCAAGGTGATATTGAGAAACCTAGGAGTATTCATGTTCTCTTCTGAAATGGAAGAGTGAGAAAAAGAAAATAAAATAAATTCATGTTGGAAAAAAGCAACAAACCGACCAATTTGACAATAAAATGCAATAAGAAAAACTTGAACACGTGACTGAGTGACAATCAAAGAGAGGAGAATCAACTTCATACTTTGATTGATCCAACATTTGTAGCACCTATTGCAGCAATTGCTAGAAAGCCTTCATTCCATTGACCTTCAAGAACAACCTAAAAAAGGCAATCAAGTGGCAAATGAATTCTTTAGATAATGTAATAAATGCTTAGTAGGCCTATTTTAAAAAAAAAAACATCAATGGGGAAAGCAACTAATTAGGGAAAGTACACTGGCAATGGAAAACATCCATTCTTAGAGATTTTATTGTAATTTGTAAATACTAAGAAACAAGTAAATACCATAAAACAAGGTGTAAAGTATAATTTTATATTGATAAATAATCAACATAGGCAGAAAAGACTATCTGGCTGACGAAGCCTAATAATTTCTTCATTACAACATGATATCAAGGCCTCTTTTGTCGTGAGATACCAGATTCCTATCCCACGGACGACGTCAAACAAAATCTTCATCAACTGATCATAAACTAACATCTGCAATCCTGCTGCCCACAGTTCCTACTCATGATTCCTGCAATAGTTGCTCTAGTTTGCGTCTCAATTGTTCGTCACAAGCATTTACCCTGTTTCGGATCTAAATGCTCTAGCCTTCTTTAGTTCTCCATAATCAGATTGTCTTTTATTGCTTTATTTCAGCCTATATATTGCCTTTCACCTATAATATATTGAAAATATATTGTTTTACTCATTTCTTATCTGTTGGTAATGATCAATTATCACCTAGAGCAACTAAATGTCTTTTCCTAACTACTACTGGAAACAGACAACAGACAGGTTATTGCTACTCTTCTGAGTTACACTACATCAATGCCACTACCCTCTAGTCCATTCTATTCTTTTTACTCTTCATCAACTTCTAAGTTTGTATCTTTCAGTTTCTGCATCTTTACCCATTCCATTATCTTCTCCTGCAAAACTGGCAATGCCAGAGCTCCACCATTGGAGACCTATAGTAGAAGGCCACAAGCCTCTGTTGCTCACCAAACAACACCAGCTGTTCTGCATCCAACCTCCGATTCAATCTTCCTTTTTCTCTCAGAAAGATAAAAATGTTCAAATGCATATTCCATGTTTTGTTTCCTATCTTATGCTATATTATCACCAAGCTATTCTTCATTTCTTTTTTTATAACTTTCACGCTCTATTCCTAAGTCAATTTAAGAGGTTCCCTAGCATTCAAAATAATATGCTCTATGGTTTAAGATACAACAACAAAAGCAACCGAACTTTTATCCCACTAATGGGATCAGCATATTCTATGGTTTAAGATACAATATAAAAAACTTAATTTCTAATACTAAATTGAAACTCAGATCTCTTCCTTCTAGCATGCCCACAATAATTTGCAAATAAGTATACAATAAGGATATCACCTATAAGCATTGTAGATCAACTGAGGGTTCAATTAATGGCTAAATGGATATGCACTCAAATCTGTGAGTGAATAACCCAAACACCTTTTTATTGTGACTTTTGACTAAGATTGCTTCAATCCAACTGTTCCTCACCTTGGTAAGAATATTCAGTGGACCCTTCACTGGTAAAGAATACAAAGACTAACCAAAGATTATTAGTAGAACATGGAAACAGATTATGAGAAAATTAGATAAGCGCATATAAGATAAATATCATATAATCAAATATCAGAAGGTGATATCTTAAATGATTGACTTCATTTCCTTGCTACAATTTAAGATCCTAAATTAGTATAATTCCCCAGTATACCGAATAAATCTAATTACATTATTTAAATTTCTTAAGAATAGAAAAATTACCCTTTCATTCTCAATGTGCAAGTTTCTGATTGTGCGTACAGCTCGTTCATTTGTAGGATACAGATGGCCTGCAAAATCATTCAACTTATCACAATTAGATTTATTTTAATTAAGTATGCTAATGATAGTTTTTTACAAGTTCTAAAATTCGCTAGGTGCTAGTCGAAAACTAGACCAGCGGTTAGAGCTTAGGCGGGGACTAGGCCACTAGGTGGATTCCATGGTACCAACATAAATTACATAATAAATCACATTCTATAACTCCAACACAATAATATCAAATTTAAAATGAGTTAAAAATTACATAATTAATAAAATATTATAAATTT
>JBBPFQ011079856.1:0-10225 GCA_037974815.1 Kaempferia elegans | reverse complement strand
AAAAAAAAAAAAATCATATATTTCTGTAGATTGAATTGTTTGTGTGGGTTGTTTATTTAAAATTGAGAACGAATGATGTACCTATTCTGTGTCGCAATAAAGGATCTCCAGCTGCAAGTGACTACAAGTCGAAATTTTTTGATTACCAACAAACTATTGTTAAAAGATATTAGGTATAGACAAGATGTGGACACAATTGAGATGGAACTGGTAAATTTGAGCAATTCAACATGGACAAGAAGCCATGATATCTCACCTATCTAGGGTAAGTTTAATGGACATTTAGCTCAGGTTTCTCATGATGTTATATGGCTATCCTATTAGTTATGATCAACTCAAGCTCTGTGGCCATGGTCTCATTTGGTCATTCACCTGTAAATTCCCATCCGGCTTTTTATACATTAGAACTATCTTACACCTTACTGATATGGTTGAAAGTTTACCAACAAACTATTTTATACATTAGAACTATCTTACACCTTAAAGATGAAATAAATAAAACCAGTTGTTTCACATTATACTTGGAATTAAGTGTTAACGACAAATATGGTTGAAAGTTTATTGATGAATTGAAAGGACCAAAAATAATATAAGAATGACAATCTCTGAGATAGAAACACGCAGCAGGCTGAGATTTTGTTCAAGGAAAACAGTGAATGTTTATAAGGTACCTTAAGGTCCAAAAACCTAGCTACATTTGCTATGAACCATTAAAGTTCTTCTAGCTACTTCAGAAAGGAATGACACCTTTATGACGCTTCACATCTCTTCAGAATGTTACGGTCCTTCAAATGAGATGAGCAGAATATGATTTTGATTCTAATTTGGATTCCTGAAAATTCTTAAGCAGACAAGCGCAGTTTGTGTGTTTGTCCTTCAAGATACATCCTCTCCTATCAAGTTCTTTTTATTATCACTTGACATAAATGAGAGCGAGTCTTGATTCCATATTAATTTTGCTTCTTTGCTAAAGTGGTGTCAACAATCATTTGGCTGCCCACTTCTGATTCAAGCCTAGTTATATTAATTTGGTGGAAGATTTCTTAATGTGTTAGGTTTCATGTGTGTTATACCTGTCAAACCTTTAGGTAGAAGAAAAGTATTTTTCCATTCTCTTATTCAATGACGATACAGACATTATATAGTGATACAACGTAATCTTCTATTTACAGTAAGAATTAAATGCTATCTACCCTACCATAATTTGAAGATTATATTCCTAACAAGTGATACGTTAATTATAGTAGAAATTGAATGCTCAACGATTTCTTTCCTAACTCACGCCAACAATACCTGGCCTGATCTATTGATCAATGCTTGTTGGCAAATTTGTAGATTGTTCATGGTGCTGAACGAGGAGAAACATCCATCTTACTTCTTTCACATGAGAAGCCAGTATCACTATCTGATACTAATTCAACCTCAAGAGGGAGCCAGTTTACCCATTTCCTAACTGCTCCATTGCAAGCATTTTGCCACTTAGTTGGCCTTTCTCCAGATATTGAAGCTGTAAGATACCTTAACCTTCATGCTTTGTATCCACCAGAATTTTTGCTCCTGATAGATTCACATTCACTTTCAGGATTTATATAGTGGTGCTGAGAACCTACTTTCCTCTGCTTTAGCTGAATGGGAAGTGGCACTCTGTACATCTAATTCCCTCGATCAGGTTTGGGCTCAAGTATTGACTGATCCATTTCTGCGGCGACTCATTATAAGGTATGTGCAACTTCTGTTTTCTGCCAATTTTGAATAGCATTTTCTCAATGAGTAGATTTAAACTTCTTTGTTGGGATGAAAAAGAAACATCTTAGGTAGGAAGACATGAGTTTCTTTGAGTATGTTTTTAGGTCTGTGAAAAACAGATTACAGTAGAGTACATGAGAGGTTCAATATATACTGCCTGCTTGCTGTCTTGGTAGATCACATATAACCCATTTTTAAACTGTGTTTACTACAAAAAAATCTAAGATCATAAATTTCACTGAATTTTTGCTGCTACAAGCATGAGCATTAGCAACTTTTTTTATATATAATTGCTTGCCATTTTATGAACAGGTTCATCTTTTGCCGTGCTGCTCTTTCTCTCTTTTATCCCTCAAGGGATAGTGCAATGCACCTACCTGAATGCCTTCCTAATCTTCCCAAGTCTGTCTCTCCAGAGTCTGCCATAACACAGATCCATATCCATCTTCTTGCAGAAAGATTAGGTGTTTTAAACTATTTTTACTTCACTGATTCCATAAAGGATTCTGTTCCTGGCAGATAAAAATTTATAACCATCTGTAGATAGAACCATAGTAAATAGCACCCAATCATTTATTTATTGTTTTGTGTCTATACCCGGCTACATAAACTCTCGCAGAATTCTTGCAGAGTGAATCATTAAAATGATTCTGTATGAGGTTGCAGGTTATTTAGATAATTCTTGAGCAAGTTACAATGAGTTTTTGTCGATAATAGCATTAGTGTATGTTAATTTTTGGCAGTGTATAGACTGTGGACTGATTTGTTGTAGCAGTATAGTGGACAAATTTGAGAGTTTTTCAAATTGTAACCACTTGCAATATAAGGCTTATTTTACATGGTTTGATGCATGCTCTCATTGTTTGTGCCTGTCCTGGTGAGTTAATGTTGATAATTTCTTGTCCTGACCCTCTGTTCAATTCCACAAAATATTTTTTCTTGTCTGAGGACAAGATTGCTCATGTTGAACTGCCTTAGATGTTGATGTCAATAGAAAAAAGGATGGAGTAGAGATTGGCATTGCATGAACACTTTCTAGGCAAGGCCCATGCTATTCATTATAACAACAAAAACAATGCTTTACCTTTGTGTGGTGTGTTGATGGCAAGTTATCTTCACACTACTATTCATTATGCCAACATAAGGGTTGCCTTATTCTTTGTGCAATTGTATGCTGACGATTTATTTAGATGCTTTAAGATGATGGAGGAGGATTTGGCCGCCTTAAACATCTTGGTCACATCTTTGAAAAGAAGGCAAAGTTATGGTTTTCCTCCCTCCATAAAGCAAAAGGCCTCCAACTCTTTTCCTTTGCTCGACTTTAATGGGCATGCAATTGACCCTCATGCATGGATTAAAGGGATAAGAATTTTAGTCCAGAACAATGATGGCAACGGAGAAGACTTTCTCAATTTTTTAAATATCTAAGGATCGAGCCTATACTTCAACAAATTAATGAATGAATTTTTTTAATGGATGATTAATTTAATAATACTGAGCTGATGAACTACTTGCTGTGAGCGTTTCTTAATTTACCTTGGTGGTCAATGAAAAATTTTTATGGAACTGAACAAAAGTCACCCTAAGATTGATCGGTAAGAGTGGCAACTTTCCATCTTTAGCAAAGTCTTTCATCCTTATTCCCAATCCGAAGAAGAAAAGGAGAAGCCCCAAAACTAAAAAGTCATACATGGGGAAAAATCCTTTCTTTATGGGCCACTTCTTCCAGGATCATAGCACATTATTTTGACAATCCTTACATAGCCATCATATTCAATTTGATTGCTTCATGAAGGTTCCAATTATTATCATTAAGCAGTTTTAAACTATGTACTGATCATTTTTATTATATTGACTAACTTTTTAAAATCTTTTTATAGCTTTTACATCTTCAACTCTTATGCAATTCATTAATCATAAAATTTACAAAATCTTGTCCCTTGAGGTCTCCTTTTTACATCTTCCACTCTAATTATTAAGCTGTCCAAACTATAAAAATCTGTTAGTAGTCACCACACAGGTTCTAATGAAGTTTGAAAATTCGAGACCTCTCAGAACAAGTTGTCTCAGAAACAGCATCAGAATAAAAGTTAACAAAATTATTGTAATGGTAACTCATGAGGATTTTTGCACAGTACTTGCTGAACCTTGAAGTCGCTTGTGCCTCTTGTGCACTTTTTAATCTCATAAATTCTCAATGCGTATCATATATCAACAACTACTTTGCTCTGTATGAACCTAAATGGAATGATATATCATCCTCCTACACAGTTTAAAGATATGTAGCTACGAAAAAGAGCTGTTGGATATTAGATATAGCTTAGTGAAAATCTCCCAAATCTGAACTATTCTTTGACATGAAATAAGATGTTCTTCATCTTCTCAATCTGCATGTAACTCACCCGCTGTAAACACTCCTAATTTGCATTATTGGCGAGTCATGCTGCTGTAAAACCATAAAGGTGCACACTGATATGAAAAGGCGGGTCTCTGGTTATTTACTGAAGAACTACGAAAGAAGGATTCTGCCTGTAACTGTTTTTTCTTCTTAGCATGTCCCCGAACCTCCTAAAAAATGTCTTCTTCTTTTTAGTTGCGGCTGCGTGGTCAGAGCCATCCATATGACTTGCAAGTATGCGATCAAAATCATCAGGATACAATGATCTGTTGTAGTCGGATAGGATGGATGCAGACCTAATTTCAGACATGTTACTGAGAGATGCAGTTAACTGATGTTTCTGCTCTGGAGAGCCTGGTACACCATATGCAGACCCCTTGAGCTTCCCCGGTTCTCCAATCGAGTGCCTGCGCCCATTTTGAAACCGTTTATTATGCTCACTCCAGCGTTCAGATGAAAATTTTGCCCCCCTTTCAATGACATTGCTTGCAGTTCCACCAAAATTTGAAGGGGCTACTGTCATTGAGTCCATTGTGGATGTTGCCGCGAGCAAGCTCTTCAGTTCCATAACACTATCAGTTGCTGCTGCTTCACTGACCTTTAAGCATTCATATTCTTGCTTTAGTTCCTGCAATTTGTTTTGCTTCTCTGATAATTGATCCTTTAGCTGGGAATTCTCTTTCCTAGCGATCTCTTGGGATTCTTTGACAACACTTGCTTCATTTATGGCCTGTTTTAGAATATCCCTCAAATTAGCATTCTCTGCCCGGGCTGTTCTTTGAGACTCGAACAACTTATCGTTCTTTGCCTTCAATTCATTGATCTCCTGTTCAAACATTTTGATACAGTTTATTAAGCCATTCTCTTTCACATTCCAAGCAGCAATAGATTCATCTAATTCACACTTAAGCCTTTCAGATTCTTCCGATGCTTCTTGAAACTTTTCTTCCATGCTCCTTAATGAAGTATTCAGGCTTTTGGAGTTGGCTCTTACTCTTTCCAACTCAGACTCGGTAACCTTGAGTTTTTCTTTCACTTGGTTGGCTTCTGCTGAAACTTCCTTCAGGGCGGATGCCAAACCATCCATCGCTACCTTGCTTTTTTCTTCTGCTTCTGTACTTAACCTCAGCTCATTCCTCAGTGTTTTAACCTCTGCCTCTTCAGTACTTGAACGCAAAACATCACTCCCGAACAAATGCTTCTCGAAGTGCCTAAGGCTTCGGTTACCAAAGTATTTACCTCTCTCAAAGCTCTTGTTGCTCTCTCGCAATGTCCTATTCTCAAGCTTGGCCTCTTCCAGCGCGATCTTAATCTGCTCAACGAGTTTCGTCTGTGTTATGAGTGACTCAAGCATTTTTCTCTCTGATTCCTTTGCTTTCTGAACTTCTTTCTCTAGCACCTCCACTTTGGATTCACTCTCGCCAGTAATTTTTTGTGACACATTTCTTTTTATATCAGTAAGTTCCTGCATAGCTTGGGCCTTCTCCTCCGTTTCCTTGTCTAGCTCTTCGTGGAGCTTACTCAACTGGTGCTGCAGATCAGAAGCTCTTACATTTTGTTTCTAAATAGGAAAACAACAAAACAAAGAAACAAATTGTTAGTGAGAACCAATCAATCTCAATGGAAATGGATTCATATTTGTCTCCAAATATATCTTACAGATGCTGATTGTGCAGCCCTTGTAACAGACTTAATCTTCAATGCTCTTGAATCCGAGAAATCCAACGACGAAGGAGATCCCTTGGTCGATTTGGATCGTACCAATTTTACACCCGAGCTTGCAAGAGATTCCTTATGTGCCATTGAAAGAGCTACACAGCAATGCTACAGATTTGTACTCTTCCAAGTTATCAGAGAGCTCCAAGTTTTCAATCAAAATAGTGGATAAAGCTGCAAAGATTAACTGAAGAGATTACACCGAGAAGAGAAGGTAACAACGATGATCAGAAAAAGGCAACATACTCTGATCAGAGATAATTCATTTTCATAGAGGAAAAAAACTTCAGGAGGAGGCAAATCACTTCAATTTCCTCTTTATATCTGAAAATTAATCTTTTTTTGCTTCCTCTTGCAATTCCTCTACAATTCTGTCTATCCAAACAAAGTGTCAGGGATGGGACAAAGGAAGAACTTTGAAGGAGCAAAAAGTATACGAAAGGAATCATCAAAGTATGAGAACCAACTGAAGAAAGGTAAGCAGATGGAAAAGGAAATAAAAGAGGAGATGAGCTTCAGTTTACACCTCTGATTAGATAAAGTAGGATTGAGAAAAAGACAATTTTTTTTTTCCTTCAGAAGAGTTTTTGAAGAATACGTAATACTGCAAATTTAGGAAAGGAATCAAAGGGAAGCAATTGCTTGTAAGTAGACTAAAAACCAGTGGAAAGATGCGAACTTTAGGGTTCCTGGACTTGGAAGACAGCATCTGGTCATTCCGTCGGTTTCTCAATCACAGAATCTCGAAGCAGTAACAGTAAGAGAACCAGAAAGCAGAGGAAAAGACGATGAACTCGCCGTCGATTAGGCCAGCGACTTTACGCCTCAGAAGCTTAGAAAATGGAGTCTTGCCTCTTCTTCACGAAAGAAACCAAACACAGAATCGAAGAAAAACCCGGGAAGAGCAACAGAAATCGAAGGGAGTATTTAGCATTTTGGAGTACAAATCATCGGAAAACAATCAAAGAGGGAACCAAATTATTTGCAGCCACCGGAAGTAGACTGAAAAATCAAACAATCCGTCAAAAACAGTGGAAAGATGCGAACTTTGCTAGGGTTCCTGAACTTGGAAGACAGCATCCCGGAGGATACTGACCCCTCCGCTGGTTTCTCAATCACCCAATCTCGAAGCAACAATGACGACAACAGAACCAGAAAGCAGTCGAAAAGACGACGAACTCGTATTCAGAAAAATCCGGCGACTTTACGTCTATCAAGTTTCGAAAATGATAACTCGGAAAGGATCGAAAAATCACAGAATTGAACAAGAATCCGCGAAGAGGAACAGAGATCAAAGGGAGTGCTTACCACTTTGGTTCTTCGTTCTCCTGTTCTTCTTCCTCCACCGCGACCGGACGGCGCGATTCTAGGCGAGATTAGGGAGTAAAAGTCTTGACCGGGTCTCAAAATTGACGTCGCTGGTGGAATCCGATGGGAAGAAGACAAAGAAGAAGAAGTTTCAAATGGAGTCGCCGCCGTAGGCGATGGCGAGGAATGGCGCAGAAAAGCGTGTCCCTTCGAGGGAGGAACGTGGTCGGATCGGACGGCTGGTGATCGATGTCACACGCGTTCCCAGTTTTAATGTTTGCCCCCCCGAATTTTTTGATAATTTGCATTTATCTCTCATTATTTTTATAGCTTTTTCTATTTACCTCTTGACCCAGCCTGATTTGGTCAAGACTAGATTATGTTCGGCTCGATCATGAGTTGGATCGTGTCGATCCTGATTGTAACAGCCCAAGCTCTGATCAAACACAAAACCCTAATGTCACAGTTCGATCATCTTCAAGTGGCATTGTGGCAAGGGGTACGTACCCATTAAAGAAGTAAACTACAAGTGTCAAAAATATATTTAAGAGATCAAAGTCCAAATAGTATAATCATGCAAAGATCAAGGGGTGAGGTATAGATAAAAAATCTGTGTGTTAAATCAAATATTAGGAAACTTTTGGGGGCAGAATTTTCTGATCTATTTTTTTAATCAGGGGATGGTTTATAACATAATTATGATTGAATCGTGATCACAATTGGGTTGTAATTGATTGTGATTTTCCTTTGGGTTTACCTTCCATCTAGATTATAGTTTGGATCGAGCTAGGCGGTCGAAGGCCGCCGACGATTGGTGAGTGGTCGGACTACTAGGTGTCGGGGGAGGCAGCCTCCGACCATCAGTTTCGATCCAAACTACAACCTGGATGAAAATATGAACTCAAAGGAGGATCGCAACCAACTATAACTGAATTAAGGCTACAATTCCGCCGCAATTATTGTGTGAACCATCTTCTAATCCAAAAAAGTAGACTAGAGAATCTCTACTATGGACGGGGATGAAATATTCTCTACTCTTCCATTTATCCGTTATTTGCTGATGTTTGCCTAATATTTCGGTATGACAAGTTGGAATATTACAAATAAATAAATCTTGTTCAAAAATTTATATAAAAAATTATATTTCTAGTATTTTTTTTCCTTACATTTTCGAGAATCCAAATAAACTTTAAAAAGATTTATTTTAGTCAATTCATTAAATAGTTATCATTGTGGAGGCCATCCTCGCATGGGAAAAATGAGAAATAAATCCACTTATGGTAAAGAATTATGAAATTAAGAGTGCCATTATGAAAATAAAATAATTAAGTTAATTATTATGGTAACGGATTATGAATTAAGAGCACCATTATGAAAATAAATAATTAAGTTAATTATATTGTAGGGAAAAAAAAAAGTGGGAGCAAACTAAACTTTGTTACAAGGTGGGGTGATCATGACACTTTTCCTTGCTTTAATATTTCATCATGCTTCTCCAATGATATTGTTGGAAAATTGCAGCTTTAAAATCAATGTTTTCATAATAAAAATAGATATTCTTCGGATTCGTTATTATTTTTCAGCCTTTTGCTATTTAAAAAAATAATTAAAGGAAAAAAATTATAAATATTTGTAATATATCATTATAGAATAAAAAGTTACTATCATGTGATCGTACATCACGAGTTTGAATGGTAGAAATAGCCTTTTACAATGCATAATAAAATTATGTATAATGGGCCACTTGATCGTTTCTTAGGATTTTATACGGAAGATTCGTACACTATCTTTCTTTTATATCATTCTATAATAGAATTTATTCTCCCCTAGGGCAATAGTTAGCACTTTAACGGATAACAAAGATATCTAAAATTCGAGCCACATCTGTAGTGCACTATAGGAGATTTTTTCCTCTAATGAGAAATGAGCCTAACTATCTGATAAGACTTCATGAGTGCTTCTCGATCTACTTTGATGACCGGCGAAAAACTATCGTGAGGCCAAGTCGATCACCCCAGGATTAGTTGGTTCAAAGAGATAGATACTTAATGGCTACTATATATACACACACACGTTGCACAAGCCGTACACACTCAAAAAAAAATTTATTTATTTGATTTAACCCAACTCCTAAATCATAAAGATAAAATCTTATTGGTATAATAGGGAGTTTAAAAAAATATAAAAAAAATTAAAAACTCATGGTCGCAGATGGCATTCATAGTAATAGATCTCAGTAGAAAATTTATGTGTATACATAAATCCTAAATGGCTTAATCTGTGTGTGCGTGTGTGTGTATATATATAGAGAGAGATGATATCATATCCGACGGCTCCTGCGTGAATATGAGTGAAATCTAATGTGGCCAATCCGACGCAGTTAAAATTTAATTTTTTAAATTTGTTTCTCATATGTATGCAATAACCTTTCTCTCTTTTATCGTAAATTACAATTTTTCTCTTTTTCCTCTTAAATGAAAATCAAATTATATCTTTTTCTCTCCTATAGCTATTACAATTATATAGTAGTTGCTACAACGTTACAGTAACTATAGCTGCTTCAATATATTAGTTGCTACAAATGTATAGTAGCTGTTACAACATAGTAGTTGTTACACCGTTGTAACTATTATAACATTGTAATAGCAGTTGTTATAACGTTGTAGTAGCTATAACTGCTACACAGACGTTGTGGTAGCTATAACTGCTACAACGTACCATAGAGATTGTTGCATATAATAATAGGAGAGAGAATAAAGATTTGTATTTTAATTTAAGAGAAAAGAGAGAAAAATTATTTATTTTAATTTAAGAGGAAAAAAAGAAAAGTTATTGTATGAAGGTAAGAGAGGGATTAAAAAAAATTAAGTATTGGTGACATCAGATTGCCCACGTTGGATTCACTCTTGGTCTCATAAGCAGTGTCAAGGAGGATATTCCCACACACACACACACACACTCTCTCTCTCTCTCTCTCTCTCTCTCTCTCTCTCTATCTCTCTCTCTCATGTATCTCGCTCTCCTCTCCCCTCTCCCCTTTCTCCTCCTCTCCTCCTC
>JBBPFQ011079746.1:0-10225 GCA_037974815.1 Kaempferia elegans | reverse complement strand
ATAATAAATTAAATTAAATAATATTAATTTATAATATTTAGGAATATTTTAATTATAAATTTAATATTATAATATATAAAAAAACAGAAAATATATTTTAAAAAAAGGAAAAAAAATACACTTGCACTATTTTGGTGCAAAAAAAAGGGCTTGGATTGGAGAAAGTTTAGTGTCCATTTTACACCAAAATGGTGTAATTGGGCACCGGTTGGAGATGGCCTCATAACACCTACACTAAATGATACGTGAAAATGGATTACGATCCTCTGTTCTTTTACTTGTCAAAGGAAGGTGTTTACCACCCCTCAAATGGAGACTACAATGATCAAGTATGATGTGATGTTCTTCCCATGAATATGTGGTGTACTATGATGTTATTATCTCTATGTCATGCATAATGAAACAAATAAATACTTATTGTCGTAAATGCAATGAAAGAATCATCAAGTTTGAACCTAACAAAAAAGGAAGCCTCTAATCTCTCCACAAATACCTAATACAGGGGAGATACTGAAACTAATAGCAATCAGGCCCCGCCCTCATTTACTCACCCATCTTAAGATGAAAGGACTGTTTAATGAGTCTAAAGGTTCAACTCTAAAAAAAGGAGCTCGACATCCTACTTCAAATTCAACTTAAGTTTAAAAAAAAAAACTGGAACCATACCAACATTCTATAATAAGAAATAATCTCTGCTCCAACTTCAAAAGATCTCCCTAACAATTAGTTATGAAAAGAGGTCTAAGCGGCTGCCAGGCAGATAAAAAAGAGGATTGTTTTGCCTAGTGAATAAGAGGTCCCATTTAGGCATTTATTCAGAAAAGCAATCCAGGCAATCTATGTGGCCCACCTAAGCGAGCTGTCCCAGCAAGTTCATAAAAAACAGTTTATTTAACTCTTTTAATCATTTTCTCTTCCTAAAGGGTACCCAAGCAAATTGTTATGAACATTCAGATGAGTGAATAAACTGAAAGAAGAGACATTTTTCACTTGGCATTGGACTATGCGCTTTGCTAAAACAAATGAGTGTTTTCAGTGGAATTAGTGAGCCACACGAGGTGATTAGTGTGTGGCAGAGGGGTCTAGTACCTGATAGTGACTTCCAAGGAAAAAGGGCAAGTTGGATGTCCCAAAAGCTATAGAAGAATGATATGGTTAGCTCTTTGGATTTAATCATGGTTTGAGTTTAAAGTTTGGTTTTAGGCTATTTTCCTCCTGTTTCAATAGCTTGCTAGATTTAAGTTCATCTGAAAGCTAATATCTGAGAATAAATTTCACTAAGGGACTGACTTTCCCCAATGGGTTCATAAGAGAGTTCTTTCCTTTGAAAGCCAGCTCTATCCAATCATTCCACAACGGTATACAAAGATCCTAGGTCTCTCCCTGAGTCCATTGGAGTTGTAACAGTTTTTCCTTGCTAAGCGTGAGGCATATCTATCAGTCACTACTCAAAGTCAAAGAAAAGCGAGTCTTTCCCAGTTCCAATATACCTATTTATTTTAATTCCTAGTCCTGTTACCAACAATGTCCTGTTACCTCATAAGCTGCATTCTGGAAAGGAAATCAATCAAGCAAAGCTTAGGCTGCCAGCTGCACAAAACAAACTAATATGCAACCAGCAAACTTTCTGAAACAAAACTGAATGGAATTCAAAAATGCTTGCTGAAAAATCAAAGACAGAAGGTCCATTTTCCCATGTATTTTGTAGGTCAAGCAAGCGATTTACTTCTCAAAGTAATAGATAGCTACGCATGATACTAGTCACTCATATTTTTAATATTCTAACATGCCCACTAATTTGTTCTTAATTGTTATTTCTTCAATGTGCAAATATAGATTTATTATTTTATTATTTTATATTTATTTATAACTTGTTTGATTGGATATGCATTACTATGTCCGTATAATTTGTCATGTTATGTGTTTCCTTCATTGCAATGAAATAAGATGCATTTTATTGTTGTTGGTATGTATTTACTCAATAATTATTCCTTGATTACTTTTGATTGTATCCTTGTTTTGATTGGCTAATCATTAATACACTTTGTTAATATGTATATAGAGAGAGAGGGAGAGGGAGAGGGAATGTTATACTGCCCGACTTTATATGAGCAACCATGAAAGTTATTGCATGCGGATGAGAGAGGAAGAGAGAGAGGGATTAAAAAAATTGAGTTTTGTCGTACATCGAATGTTGCTCACGATCACTCATATATATATATATATATATACTTCATTAGATATTATGTTAGATATTTTAATACTAATATTAAAATTATTTTATTTTAATATCATTTTAAAATCGGCAGTCTAAGCACCTTCCAAGGTGGATGCCTACCGCTTAAAAAGTTATGGCCAACCAACCTACCACCTAAAATCCACTTTTTAAACTTTGTTCACCGTGTAACAAAGAAAGCTGCTACTGCAATATAGTGACCCTTCTCCAAAGACCAAAGAATATTTTAAGTGAATCCCAAAATTGACTAAAAAAAATAACAACTCGCACCCTTCAAGAAACGTTTGGTATATCCTATGGCCTAAACTCGCAATTGATAAATCCTTCACAATATCTTAAGAGACCAAAAGAGGAAACTAAATAGATGACAAATCAAAATTAAGATCTATTTTGCTAATTGTTGCTAATTGACAAGTGCTTATAATAGTTCTTTGGGGGCATATTGATAATGCATCCATTCTTAAGTTTCAAGGTTACAAGTCTATTTCCATCAAATATAGAATTCTATGGAGCATGAAGGAGGCAAATGTGGATTCTAGGAGAGAAATGATGGAAAATAATAATTACTATAAAGTATGTCTTAATATACCTCTATAAGAGTTATAATAAAGGAGTTTATGTCTTTGCCTTCCTAAGCTTGATCAATACCATAGATACTCATCTAAAAGATCCACTCCACTATCTAAAAGCCTTCTACCATTTATTTATTTAGTTGGCAAACTTGGTTAAACATTAACATTAACTTTTAACGTATCTTTGTCTATTAGCGTATTCACAATTTATGTTCATTGAGTCATAAGTTTAGCACTCTCCTCAATACTAGCATTTCAAACACTGAGGACAAAAAGGATGCAGAAAGTCTCCTCTTATTAATTTGCAGCACTTTGTTTATTTGATCACCATGAAGCTTATGCACCAAAAAAAAGAGATGGCATTCCTTGTCAATTATTAAAGGGGTTGATCAAAGGGAGATGACAACAACTCATGGAGTTAAGTTCTTTTAGATATAGAAAATTAATGCATTAAAAAAGAACAAAGAAATAAAATTTAGAAGAAATAAAAAAATTCAGTAAAATAGACCAAATCATTTCAAACAAATATTTTATTTTTATCAAATATTTCTATCTAATCTCATGAGGTTCGATTACCAAGCCTATAAAAGAGGCCTTCTCCCACTTGTTTCAATTATTCAATCAATAATATATCCAGCCATCAAATGCAAGTTGGAAGCACATTGATTTATCTAGCCATTGGGCTTCATTCCTAAGTTTGTTGGCTAAGGAGTGGCATTCCTCAGGTAACAGCAATATAATAGCTACTTTTGATCTTTTATGTTAGGGTCATCAGAAACATCTCCAAGGGGACTTGGGAATTTCAAGATTGACCCAAGTGAAGGCTTAGTATATAAAAATTGAGGCTATTTCCAGCATACTTTGGGCAAGTTCCCAACAGAAAGCGATTGACAAGGAATTTGGCATCATGAAAAAGTTGCTTAAAATATTTTTAAAAAAATGCAGTAAATCAGATCAGGTGTAGAGCTTCCAAAATAATAGTTATGTTACAATAATTAAACTATCATCCCCAATAAGTCTTCCATGAACAGATAAAAAAAAACAGAAATTATGGTCATTAAGAGTTAGCAATGTATGGAGATCATCATTACGTTCAAAAATCAGTAACAGTATACAGATTTGCTACCAAAATTTTCAAGCAATCCTAAAATCATAATTGCATGAAATTTTAGAATCTCACTAAGCAAGTTGGGGAATATAGATATTGCTGCCCAGTTTTTTTATTGTTTTATTCATCATTCAAGAATTCTAAACAGAGAATGAATTCTTTAATCAAATTTGCAGAAAATACAGGAGATTCACCAATTACTCTTCTATTTTACTAGGCATGAATAACTACAATAAGAAAATTATTTAAACAAACTAAGAAATTCAAATTTGTACAAAAAAATATAGCATGTCAAAACCTTACCTAATCTTACCTGAATATAATTGGCACCATAGAAAGCATTGTTTCCTATTTGGAACTGAGACCTGTAATCCCTTCCCTGTGAAGTAATCAATTAGCTCTAGGAAGAAATGATTTTAAAAATAAACTGGAAAAAACTGCTACCAACAATTTCGTTAACTGCTATTGTAAAAAATGTAACATAACATCAAAACTATGTTGTTAGAAATGTGTCTAAAGGACAGCAGAAAGGAAAATTCCTAGGGCATTGCCCTTGTTGGGTAAAGATATCACAAGGGCAATGCATTTCTACAAACCACATGCCTTACTTCAAGTTGTAACTATTCTCACTTCAATAAACGAGAGCTCAAGAGTCAGTTTTTCCTTAGATGAGAAGAGATGAACCATCTCAGACAATAGTGCAGCACAAGCAGCAACAATAAAAGCCTGAAATTTCACGAAAGGTGGAACTGTGATCTTCCAATCATTCTTCAACTTCCTTTCTTAACGGTTGCTCGTGTGTTACTTTGAATCAGTTGATGATCTTTTTTATTTTCTTCTCCTCACATCTAAATGAGGTCATCTTAACATATTGACCTAGAGTCATGGATCTACTGAAGTATTGACTACTCCAGAGATAAAACCTTCACAATTGTATCATTTCTCAAAAGCAAACTTCAGGGTTGAATCATCACCAATAACAGATTGGGCAACTCATCTTCAATGGGAGGCATGCACATGTGATTGTTCCTACAAATGGTGTTGTCTTTGAGGTAATGTTTTCTACATTAACAGTGATGATTCATGTGACATGATATTGTTCACTCTTTGGAAGTAAGACAAATATAACCACCATCCAGTTGTACTATTGCCAAAAGTTACCCTGGACTTTTGCTTCACAAGTCTAGTTAACTATCATCCTTATTGATTTAGGCATAAAGTCCAACTCATCAACCCTGTCATGCCACCATCTCTAGTTTCAATCAGATGCAAAATATTTTCCACATCCGACCAAATTGGTTGCTAACACTGTATGCATTCAATTTGAAAATGCAAGCCACCTAGCACATGGAAATGGATACCACGACTAAAATCTACCATTCTTATCAAATCCCAATATCAAGTACCTATGATAACAATTTGTTCTTTACTTTTATAAGAGATATGATGTAGTTGAGCTCATGCTGTTCCAAATGTTAAAAACGACCGAAAGTCTAGCCTTGCAATACCCACTACCTATTAATAACAATTTGTTCTTTACTTTTATAAGAGATACCAAGTAGGGCTCATGCTGTTCTGAAAACTCATGTCGTTCCAATCAGATATCAAAAACAGTCAGAAAGTCTAGTCCTTGCCAATCCATATTAGGACAGCCTTTAGAATAGACTCATACCAGAAAGACAAGAACAAAACAAAGAAGACAATTTTTATTCTAGGCAAGCCTAATGGTGGTTCCAATTGGACCAGAAAACTTCATGTTTAACAATTTTCAATATCGTCCTTGTTAACTACTGAGATAAAATGAGATAAAGGTTCCATTTGTATGGATTAAAATGAGTGGGAGGGACTTGAGAAGAAATTAAGGTTCCATTTGTTTGCTAAAAAACAATTTGTTTGTGAAAATATTTTCAAGGAAGATTCCTTTCAGAGAAAAAAAATTGTTGTTTAGATGTATTACTAAAATTATTGGAAAATATAATTTGTATTTGATGATTTTTAATGTTTAAATGTGTTACTTAAATCCATAGGAAAATATATTTTTCTGTTTTTCATGCACACATAAGAAAATATATTCTCCTTCTCAAGGTTGGGCAGGAAGAGTGGGTTAATCAATTCAGCCTAACTAGGGAGGTTGGTACGTGCAGCTCTATTAGTTTGCCCAGCACAACCATGCTCATCCAGCCTGACTACTCACTAGGCCTGATCGGCTCCTAGCCTACAAATCAATTGCCCAAATAAATTAACCTAGAAAAAGGGAAGAGGAGAATTTATCTAAATTGTGGAGGGATTATGGATGGGTGGAAAAAATGGCTCTTTTCAGAAAAAAAAAAAAATCATTTTCCTCAAATATTATTTATAAAAAAATTGATTGAACAAAATAAAATCATCCATTCAACCATGAGTTTCTATTGCACAAAACACTAGTTCCTAGAACTCATTCCACGAAATAAATAAAGTCTAATTCTATCTAAATTTTCCAAAACCATCAATTCTTATATCATCCCGAATTAGAAGGAAATGATGAAAAAAAATTGAATGAAACATATAATTTTTTTATTTTCTTGAAGACAGAAATGGTGAAATTTACATTACCAACCAAGCAAAAAATAGGAAACAATAATTACTTTGATTCTTTTTTACCATCCAAGTAAAGATTAAGAAATTGAGCTTAAATTTTTCTTAACTTCACTTAAATGATTCCTTTCCTCTCTAATTCTTTCTCTTCATGTAAAGAGAGCAAAAAAAGAACTATTTAAGTTACATTCATCTGATGCAAATTTGCAAACAACTATAGCAACAACTATAGCTAAGACCATATTTTGAAGTGAATTTACCATTCAATGAAATTAATAAACTTCTAAATTCATTAAATTTTAAAAGGAGACTTACTTTATAATCAAATTGAAACATTCCTTGGGAGAAATGTGGTTCATTTGTCAGCTGTCAACATAAAAAAAACAGATATTTAATGATCATAATACAACATTATAGGGAAGTAAGAATTAACATTCAGACCTGAGCATGTATCTTCAAAGCAAGATTATCAGTTAGATCACATTTGACTCGTGCATTCATCCTTCCATCAGTCAATACCCTTCCAATAAGCATCAACTAGATTGCCATCAACAAATCCATTAGGACACATTTATGTATAAAATTTATATTCTCTATTTCAAGATAGTAAAGGCAAACCTTTGGATCCAGAAAATTTGCACCAAATTCATAGTGTGAAGAAGGAACTTTAATAACGTCAGATGACTGTGAAGGGACCTCCATGGATCCCATGTAAACACTGTCCAAATTTTGTCAAATATAAAACATAGTCAAGACAAACAAATGGAACCGCCAAAACTTACCTGTGGCTGAGAGCAAATCTCTGGTTTAGCATTTTCATAAAATCAAACCGCAATCCTTCAAAGAGCTCTGGCTTCAAGGACACTGAATACCAATTCAAAAATAAATAAGAAACAAAAGGAAATAACCTTCTTCAAGTCAAAATTGAAATTTGTAAATCGGCAGGTTTAATTTTAGTCTCTTCCAACAAAAATTTAAAGGACCTTATTTGATCTTTTCAAATGCACTGTATATAAAGACAACTTACAAATGTTTACTTTGCATCACAATGGAGGTTGTTTGTGAGAAGAGAAATTAGCATCATGGTTTTGCCTTTGAAAACTATAATGACACTATTCTAGTTGTCCATTGTATTGTTACAGTTGCAGTATACCAAACCATTATAGATCAATGTTGTTGAAAAGAATTACTCAATTACCATGAAAGAACAATGTATTAATAAATGGCAGGTCGAGCTGTAGCAATATATATCATCTGACTTTGATCTTAATTTTTTGGACCAATAAGTACACATTTTGCATACAAGTTGATCCCAATTCTTTAGCTTTTTATGACAGGAAAATACTGGATTCCAAAATGTTGATGAGGATGAAAAGGCCAAAAGGTGCTTTCTGTTCATAATTAGCAAGATATGTTCTTGGATCAGAAAGATGGGAAACAGTCCAACCATTATATCTACTAACCACACGAGAAAAGCTAATGTATCAATCTTTGGTAGAGATGAGATTTATACACATGAATATCTTACATTGTTTATACTCAGTCGGCCAATGAAGTTTAAGTAAAAAATAGACAGTGCATAGAACCAAACAACTGCATTGTGAAAATGGAGGAAAGTCAGTGTCCACAACATTACTCATGTAAGTAAAATGGTTGTCTCATTGATTATGGCTGTGCAAATCAGAAGGGAGCAATCTCAGTATTGCACCAAAGATTCAATAAAACCATGGTAGCCAGCATTAAAGCAAGGAGTCAATAAAGACCATGATTACCGATTAATCTTTCAAACAGAATAGATAGAGACTTGGCCTTTGAAGTAACCAAGATAACATAACAAATAGGCACTGGGAACAAAACTATAGAGAAACATCTTTATATGATTACAACCAAAAAACAGAGTTAAAGATTATAAATTAGAATTTGACCAGGGAATTATGACATATGTTCATATCAAAAAGAAAAAGAGAATAACTAAGTAAATGCACTAGAGAGAAGATGGACTTCGCACAAGGCAGAACTATCATAGACATAGTGAAGAAACAAGTACTGAATACTTGCTTCAACTACCAATAATTGAACACATGCACAGATAGCAAAGTTACAATTTAGCATCACATAACAGAAACCACAATAACACTCCTGAAATGTAATGATGCACATTTCAGAAGTGCAATATCTTTTTGGTAATCTACAGACGACGTAAATATGTATCTTTTAAATGCTAAACTACTTGCTTGGAAAAAACCAAAGGAGTAGCAAGCTCAATCCTTTAAGCTAGCAGAAAGTCCACTTAACTCAAACACAAAGAATATTTTAAATAGCATCACATGTAAATCACCCAAGACAGATTGAGTGGACATCAAAGGGAAGCATCAAAAGAAACTTTATGTTGCCAATGAGGGCTAACACACACACACAATCCCAAGATCAATTGGGAAACAACCTCTCCTTGCAAGAGAAATTTTGTAAGCAATAGCTAGCATGCAATTCTCACCGCTCAAAAGATTTGACGTAACTCTCTCTTAGTTGCTGGAGGGGAAACCACAATAATATACATCAGCTACGTCAAAGGAATGAAGATATGAATTATACTATGAAAATGATTTCTCTTTGTTCTCTCATACAGGAATGCAGTAGACGAGATTGTTCTGTAAGTCAGGTTTTAAGTCAGCCAAGAAAGTTATAGCAATGGGCTCAGTGTTTGTAGACTCGCTTTCTTTCACACACGAAAAGATTCAACAAAGATACATATGACACAAGATCCATCAAAGGCACACATAACACGTTGGCAACTTGGCTCATGCGCGAAGAGCATCGATTGCAACACAAGAAACCCAATCAACTAGGCGATTAGTGAACCTGAATGGAATAGCAAAAAAGCAGAGCGAGATAACGAAGAGACAACGTGCAAGATTTCCAGAATGAACTCACTCAAAGCCTCACGCTGGAGCTCCTCGTACGGAACGGGGCAAGGCAGATCGAGCCAGTCGACCTTCTCCGACGCACCTTTGCCGTCGCCCTTCTCCTCCGCCTTCTGAGGAAGAACCTGAGCAAGGCCGGCAGGGAGTGCCGGAGGAGGAGCGATGGGAGGTGGTGGGGCGGCGGCAAGGCTGACGGAGGATCCCATTTCGCTAAAGAACTGTAAGAGAAAGAAAGGACTCAGACGAGGCGGGCGGCGGGGTTTTTAGATTACACGTTTAGGGCTCAAGAAGGCAGCAGGCACCTCACTATTTATATGGGCGTGTGGGTTGGGGCGGTGAACTACACAGGGCTCTGTAACAAAATCAGCTTCTTATTGATTCCCAATTAATTTTATTAATATCAGATTTTTTTTTTCCATTCCGATTTGGCTCGATCCGTTTTGCTTGTGTTCATGTACATTTGATTAATAGAAAAAAAAATTAAAAAAATATAATATAAATTAAATGTTCCTTTCTATAATTATATATATAGTGAGTGTGAGAATAGGACCTTAACCCTGTTTGGGAGGGGGTGAGGGAAGGAGAGGAAAGAGGAAATAAGGAGATGTAAAATTGTTAACCTTGTTTGAGAGAGGGTGAGTCAAATAAATGAAAGGTAAGAAAGGTTAAGGTTTAATCTTCCTTAACCATAAAATGGAAGATTTTCTTACACCCCGAATCGGGACGTAGGCAAAGGTAACAAAATTTTTTAAAAAAAAGATATTCCAATTTTACCCCTCTATATAATATTAATTCTTCAGTTTTATATAAAACT
>JBBPFQ011079637.1:0-10225 GCA_037974815.1 Kaempferia elegans | reverse complement strand
AATAAGCTATTCTATTCTACCTTCCGTAAATATGATATCCTTCAGGGAAGTTTATGTTGACACATTTCGGCAGCAAGAACCATGGCATTATGAATGTTTCCCCCCATTTCTTCTGCCACGGTTTTTACATTTATTTTATTTTATTTTTTTAAGTAAAAAAAAACACATGGGTAAATGTAAACATCAAGCCAAACATAACCAGAAACTTTCATCTCTGATGGACGATCGCTCATGGTCACATATAACATTCACCTTAACAAGAATCTTGTGTCTCTGATTGACAGTCCTTATCACTTACAATGGAGATCGAACTAGCTGCAATCTTAAAACATTAAAAAGGGCCAGAACCTTCCACTTCGGCCAAACAATCCTGACCGTTAACACTGAAAGTCACAAGAACTTTACCACAACCTGATGACAAATGAATCCAACCTACCAATCGAAGCGGACAAGCCGATCCATATCTGAAGATAATAGATCCAACTGACCGATCGAAGCAGTCAATCAATGATTTAACTTCTCAAACTCCGGTCGAAACTTTTTGCAGCTGAATTAGTCGAAACCCCAATTCAAACATATGTCAATTATGCCCTACTCAGTTCATAGCTAACCCGCAATGCCTCACTACATTCCCATCCCTACTCAGTTCAAAGATAACCTGCAACGCCTCACTTCATTCCCATCCCTACTCTCACTCGGGTTGTCAATCTGTCGAGTAAAGGCCATGAAACTTTGACGAATATATAGAAAATCGGGTGCTGACTTAAGAGTTTATCGGCAATCAGATACAATTCAATCTGTCAAACAGAAATCATATCAAACCAGCCAGCTGTTCATAAAATTTATGATTTTGTTAGCAAAACATCACAACGAAAGACTACAATGAGGCTATTAAACAGAATAGTATTTGAACATTGAACTCATCCTAACTTTGACAAATTATTCAAGTTGATCGATCACAATGGAATTTATCTAATGGTTTATATCAAATTGTATGAGAATCTCGCTTGAACTTTTTATAAAAGCAAACTAACCTGAAATCCTCAGAATATGAACAAAAATCAGTGCTAATTCATCGTGGCACCGAAAGACCCAACTCTGTAGGAAATATAAAACAAAAAAACATCAGCACTTCTTGCCTTGTAAATGATAGTAAACTGAAATAGAGTAAAACTAGAGATGCAAAAATAAACATGATGGTAAACGCATTTTCCTAACATCTTTTTCCTTTCATATATACTAATACCATTGACTGTTTCATGAACATTTTTGTACAAATTTCAAATGTTTATCAAATATTCATATTATACCAGACATTGCTGCTTATATTCATTCCTTTGCCATCACTTAAAAACTGAAAAACCATATCTTCATTTTTATCCTGACTAAAACAAAAAAATCATCACATTTCACTCTCACGCGATCTTCTAAACTTTTTCCTTTAAAAGCTAATAGCCCATTGTGACATAAATTCAGCTAGCTCTGCTAGGGAGGATCAACAGTGTGTCAATTCCCCACACCATTGCATAATCGTGCCAAGACTAACTAAGAAAAATAACACCTATCAATTGGCATTCATACATCTCATTGCATCTAGCAGAATCATGCTAAGACTAGCTAAGAAAAATAACACCCATCAATTGGCATTCGTACATGGATCAGTGCAAGTCCAACATTTCTTCTGTAGGTGGTAACTCGTTAACAGCGCCACCTCTTTCGGCATCATTTCATTCATGCTACTTGCCACAACACCACCCTTTTGCTGCTACACTAACTATGCTTCCCAACAACGATCACCAAGTCTTCACCCTCTTTTCTCACTTGGATTTTGATTTACCTTTTCATCATTAGGTGCAATATATGTAGGAATGTGGCTTTCTACTAAACCATCACCTCTACCTCCTCCTGTCAACTCCAAACACTGATATGAAAATAACATAAGCTGTCAACTTTAGCGCTATTTCTGCCTTGCAATCAGCTACCTCGAAGACAATAAACGACATTGCGCACTGAACTAATATTCTGGGAATTTGCAAGGGTTAATATGTGTCCTAGCTGTATGAAGTTCGCCTACAGAAGAGTGGTAGAAGTTGGCCTATGAACAGTCAGATATCTTTAGTTGTCTATATAGCAGTCTCTCGGTCAATGTTGTAACACATGAGCACCTGTATCGATCGTTCTCAACAATTCCATGTAAAAAGGATATAAACCCTAGACTTCTCAACACTTATAGATCTCTGATTGATTAAGCCAGAACGATGCAAGAAAAACCTACCAACAATAAGAGCAACAGAAGGAAAGGAGTGACTGCTTAAATACATTCTAGGTTCTAGAATGGTGACAATACTTGCTATCAAAGCTTAAATACTTTTTAGGTTCTAGAATGGTGACTAATTCGGTAAAACTTAAGTAGTTCATTTGTTTGATCTTTCTCAAGTAAAAGGATGCCAGATAGAATCAACCCAATCTCCAATAATCAAAGCATTTTAAATACCATCAAGCATAACATAATTAAAACGTATGGTATAATGGGCAAGAACCGAAATAGGAAGAAATCGAGAAACCAGTGACTGCTTACTCAACCAAGCAATGAAAGAAACACATCTTGGGAGATCAAATCAGACACCGGGGTCGGAACCGCGGAGCATACCCTGGGACAAGGACCTCGAGGACGAGCTCTCGGTGGCGTCGATCCCCAACCTCGAGATCAGCCGCGCCGAGGACACCGCACTATAGAGCGGCAGGAGGGTGCATAGAGCCCCCAGTTCACGAGAAACACTGAAACAAACGCCACCCGCTTCAAACCCTCAACATTGATCGAAAAGACCAACAACGAGCCGAGCTGAAATAGGCTACTACCTTGGAGAGCGAGGCCGAAGAAGAATGGAAGGATTTGGTGAGAGAAGAGGGCTGGTGCTTCTCGTCCTAGCATGGTTGAGGAAGGAGAGAGCCGGCCGCGAGATCGATCTGTATCGAGACGCCATGATTGACTCAGCCACTGATCTGGGACGACACTCGAGGGCATAACGAGAAAAACCCTAACGATTGAGCGCTATGTGGGCCGACGGATGCTTCCTCGGCACAATAAATCTTCATATTGTAATTTCGCATGATTAATTAGATTAATTTTTTATTTTATAGGATCGTACAGTAAATCAGGTATATACCAACATATCTTTTATGAAAATCTAATAAAAATTAATTTTATAAAATTTATGCAAATTGTTTGTTTTTTAATTTTTCATCGATTAATATATTACTATAAGAATTTTTTTTTTGTCAAAGTAAAAGAGAATTGTTTTTAATCAAATGACAACATACTAAAACCATAGAGACATACATTTACATACTCAAGTAATTATTATATTATTTGATTATATTTCCAAAAAATGTACATTAATCTTTTAATTTAAAGTATCATTTTTAATCAAAAATTAATGTATTAATTGTCTTTTAATTTATTAGATAAATTTATATACATTAGTTCGAATTTATGTATTATGAATTTATTTTCTACTTTCTTTTGGCCAAAGTGTTGAAAATAATGATCAGAAATTGTGGAATTTGGGAAAGCATGAATATACACTGAATCAAGGTTATGGGTAAGCTTTTTTAAGAACTAACAAGAAATTATTGAAAAATGCTGATGGCTTCTCATTGCAGCTGCTTCAGCAAAATAAATGATGAGATAAGAAGCATCCATGCCATTTTGGATAGAAATGAAATGCTAATTTAGTACAAATAGTGGAATCTAAATTGAACCTGAGCACTGTTTATCAACTCTGGATGGCAAATAGTGGAATCAACTCGAGTCCTCCAGATTTTTTGCTGTCTGATAAAGCAAGTTTAGATAAATCCTCGCTAAAGGAGAGACTAAGAAAACAATAATAGTGTGCAAGGAATTTGCTGATGCTCTACTGGAATTGCGTGCCAGTTGAAAAAATTGTGTCCGACTCCAAGTGCTGCAATTTCACTATTTTGCATGGACTTTGTTGTAATTGTCAGCAGCTAAAGAGAATGACTGTATTGTGATTGGAAATCCAGGTCCCAACTGTAACCATGATGCAATTATTCGTTTAAAGACTAGCATGTAAAAGAAAATGATGAAAAACAAGATGAAGCTGCAGAAAAAAGGCACTGATTATTGTCTTTACTGAACGGAATTTATGCTCATCTTCCAATAATAGATGAGTGAGGTATTTACTAACCTGGTTGGTTTAAGTATTTTGAGTCATTGGCTGGGCAATGACAAGTTAAAAAGTCAGTTCTGAGTTGTCACAATTGACATCAATGTGGCAGAAATCTAGACAGTGAACATTGGAAAGGCTTGTTTGGGTGTAGTCACTGACGATTGTAGAATATGAACTGGACTTTTGAGTCTTGAAGAGGTTATTAAACCGTGAGTGAGTCTTATACGCTAATAAAAAAACTTTACAAGTTAGATGAGTGAATTGCTATTAACTTAGACTTGAGTGTTTTGGGCTAGTAGTAGAACATGATACACTAATAATGGTTCGATACTCATTATACGAACCGTGGCTGGGACAATAACCTTACTATTGTTTCACTACAATGTAATCAAAGGGCTACGAAAACTAAATAAGATGGTATGATATTATCTTTTCACATAGCAATCATCTGAATTAAGACTAAATAAGATATTGAACTATAGCATTCATTCAGACATTTTAGCTGTTTATTTTTTTTTTGTCAACGCTCTACGAAAACTGTAAATTTTGCAGTGTTTGGAATTTTACTGACTTGACTTTTATTCAATGGATTTGGCTTAGAGTTACTCACTGTGCTACTTAAAGTGAAGTTCTTGACATATCCAGCATATTTGGAGGCTGCAATAACAAGAAACATGTGAATATATCATTTAAAGTATGGAAAAAAAAAATTCTTTAAACGGTAGATAATTAGTCGAATATTTAAAGGCACATATGAGTGCTCATATCAGAGCAACAGCTGGCATTCCTTAAGTTAATTCATTCGGCCGATTTAATAGTATAAAATCACTTCTTAATGCAAATGACAATAAAAAAATATAATTAAATTGGAAACTGATCGCGAAGATACTTTTTTTAAGTCCAACAGGTTTTGCAACTAATAGGGAGTGTACAAAAGCTCCAATGTTTTCACGAAGAGACTCCTCAGAAAAATTGACCTGGAAATGTGAAAGGAAAGAGTTAGAAAATTGGGCCTGGAAAATGTGACAAGAACGAGTTAGTTTCATCAATAGCAACTGTTGGCTTGACTTGGTTTGAAAGAAGATAGTCCAACTCTCAAAGAGTATCTAGAAACATATAGTAAAAATAACACATACATATTGAATCACACTATTTGTCATGTTTAGAATACATCAAAGATTAGTGTGAACATAATACTATCAATCTATTCATTAACCACAATTCTTTTGCGGGCATGATCAATTGTATGTGATATGTGACATATACTAAAGTCCACAACATCACGCAGCAAACATATGTAAGTCATGGTCTCCAACCAGTATATTTTAGGAATTTGTGAACCAGGATAGAATTCAATGTCTTGAACATCACTCCAAACAGTAAAATGAATTAGAGGCTACTGTGGAACAACAATATGCAAATATAGCAGGATATGCTAATACATTTTACTAGGATAAAAAATCAATACACAAGTAATCATACCTTTCCAAGGCCTACATGAACAATAGCAGTCTTATCGATCTTAAAGTCAATACGGCCAGATTTTGCTGCTTTTACAGCTCCTGAAACATCACTTGTTACAGACCCTAACTATATAAAAAAGAAGATTTAGAATCAGCAGTGCATGTTTCATAATCTTTAGTGAAAAGTAGAAGAAACTTACTTTTGGATTTGGCATCAAACCTTGAGGGCCAAGGATCCTAGCAATTTGAAAATAGCAAGCAAAGTAATGAAGCATGCATAGAGAAGCAAAAAAAAAAAAAAAGAAAAGTGCATAACTCATGTTCCATGGTACAAAACCTTTGACAGACGAGGCATGAACATAGGAGTTGCTATGCACTTGTCAAAGTTAAGTTTGCCACCTCCTACATACAGATTTTATGTCATGGTTAAACAAATCAGAAAGCAATTAATAGTTACAAGAAGTGCAAACAAAAGTCATTAACACCCATTAAAACCTGAAAAGTATTCATACCAAGATATATTGGGGAACCAAACAATTGGATATGCATTATCCAAAATACTCCCACAAAGGTGCAAACATAATAAAGATGAGCAGAGAAGAAATAGGATGAAATATCTAATAACGTGCGTCTAACGTGCATTTTAGGATGCCCTAGGACAAGTGCATAAATATAAAAGATTTAAGTAGTAAAGACTATTAAACTGAATGCATTCTAACTTGCTGGAAACTAATTAGAAATTCAACTTTGGACAATGATTAAATATGGAATAGGAATATAAAGTCTGTTATTTAGTATAATGACAATTAAAGGCTGTTCGAAAATAGTATAACTGTTTTGTAATAATGAACAAAGTTATGCCTACTTCAACCTTTGAGACAAGAGAAAAATGTAGCAATATCAAAATTAATTGAACTTGAGAATTTTCTATCATAGGTGAAGTTGTAATACCGCTTTTTATTTCTTCAATAAGCTCATTTCCACCGACAATATCAGCTCCTGCAGCTCTGGCTTCTTCTACTGAAGGCCCTTCAGCAAATACAGCCACCCTTACAGTCTGGACCAACACAGATTATAAGTATCCATAACAAAATGAATGGAAAAATATGAGCCAATGTAATACAAGATACCTTTCCAGTGCCATGAGGCAGTGTTAAGGCACCACGTACCATCTGCAACAGTGAGATGCTGTCTAAGAGACATATCCAGACTTCCAGGGGGAACAAATTTAGAACATATGCAACATTAGCTCACAAAAAAGTGATCCACTGATTGTTGAAATGTGGAACATAGATAATTTGATAAAATCTCTATGCCCAATCATGACGACCCATCCAAACAAGAAAATCATCCATCAACTTCGTTTCACACAATTATTGACCCAAAATGCTGATTACAAGTTAATCATAGTTCACTCACGTAAGCCTATAAATCTTTGTTAGCCTACAATCTATCTCACTTAAAGCATAATGTCCTCATCAAGGCCACAAGTCCACTTCATTATCCCACAACCTCACGTGTGGGAGCACACATGGAGTTTAAACCAATATCACAAATGGCAGATAGATGCAAATGATATGGGTATCTGCAATAAGATAGTGACTGGAAAGTATATATGAAAATGATATGGGTGTCTGCAACAAGATAGTTTTACATCTTAATGCTTCCGTAAATCAGTCCGTGCTGCGAAGTATGCAACAACATAGTGAGTAGGCATCTGCAATCTGTTCTACTTTCCACACACACACACACAGAGGAAATGAAAAAGGATAATAGGTTTCTGGGATTAATATTATGGATAAAAGTCTGAGAGAAGCAGATTCGTCAACAGGTTCAACAATTCAGTCTTGTTGATAGGTCTGTAAGCTATCTATGTACATAATATATATACTTAGATGCAGCTATTCCATCTTGTAGGTTGGTCCCATATGAACACTTTATGCAAACCAACACAGCTAAATAGAGAGCACATAGAGCATTGATGCAAAATAGTACCTCAAAAGTAAAAGAAATCATAATTGCTTTTACTGTTGAAAAACAATAATAAAGAATCAGCAAGCCAGACATGGAAGGAATTACTTGATTTAAGGATAGTCTTTTTAAAAGTATTAAAAAAAACCTGATCGCCTCTACGTGGATCAACGCCCAAGTTAACATGAGCTTCAATTGTTTCAACAAATCGACGCCTTGCATTAGCCTGAACAATGGCTAGAAATTATGAAAATTAGTAAGAAGTGGATTATGAGCAAATAATAATAATCAAGATCTTTTAATGGATTAGAATTCATACAATTACCAGCAAGCTATGAAGCCTCAGAAGGTGGAAAAAAAATAGTTTCCTTGACCTTGTATCTTATAAAACTGCGAATTTTATAACACTCCTGCCTCCTACAGTAAGTCAATCTAGCATGCATAGAAACCTCTCACTCTAAATATCTCATATTACATATTATTACCAAAAATCAACTGCTTGTCGAGATCACACTGGCTAGCTTCTCATACAATCTCATAGGATTGTACAAAATAATAATAAAGAGTGCAAAAAGAAGTTCAAAAAGATAGGAGATGGGATTCTTGAAATGGATTGAATCAATGACCAATGGACACAAAACCAATGAGCATCCCTTCAGAATCAAAGTGAGAACAGTGCACAATATCTGACTTTTAATCTAGTAATCACAGGTCTTCAATCATCAAAATCATTCTTGATTGTCAGACAGTCAAAATAACATGACACAAGTTTAATTTTTAGATTTTGATTGATTGCTCGATTTTTCTTTGATTTTCAACACCAAATATCTTATTAACTATTGTCACAAAACTTTTGTGGTTCCTAAATCAAGTTCACACAAATACTGAAGATTGTAGTTTAATATAAAGAAGAAATGTTGATACACTTTTGGTGCAGTAACAAGTAGAGATCTTAAACAGTGAAGTTTGAACTGCAACCTCTCCAATCTCAAATTGTAAAGCTTGCACTGCAACCTCTACTCATAATAAATCATCATAAGTTCTTTAAGTTGGAAGCACTTTCCCTATGAAACTTATTTAACATTAAATTTAGAATCGGGTGGAAAATAGTAACAGACCGTTTTCATTTTTTTTTCAACCTAAAATATTAGATTGGATACCCTCAAATCAGTGATGAAAAAATGATTGTAAGATTAAACACATGCATTTCCACAAAATAAAACCTAGCAAGTAGAAACAACAGAAAAAATAGAATTTCTTACGCATCCAGCAGTTTTAAGGTAATGAAAAAGAAGAAGACACTAGACTGTGACATAATATGCTGACCTTGACTTAACGAATGGCCTCCATCAAATCCATCGGAACCTTCTACGGCTTCTTCTCCTGAGGGATGAGCGTAGGGAACCGAATATTCACCTCCTCCTGGGTAGCAAATATGCTCCGCGTAGGACCCCGTGGTTGGATCCTCCTGGCCTCCCGCTGTAGTATCCCTTCCTCATTCTCGTTTTCCTGCGGATCCGGCGCTTTGTACTCCGGCAACGGAGCCACGCGAGTCGCGTAAGACACCGGGGATATAGTAGGGACGTCCTTAACGAACCGGGCGTCCTCTCTCGTCCAAGGGATGGAACCGCCATCCGGAAACGACGAGCGAGGACGACTCGTCAGAGGAGTGGGAGAACTAGGTGGAGGGGCAGCCTCCTTGTTCGACGGATCAAGATCGCCTTCGTCGTTAGGATCTTTGGGCTTAACTGTGTACGAAACGGGAGTGATCGGACCTGATGAGGAGAGAGATCGCCAGAAGAAGGAAACGGATTGGGAAGGGCGGAGGCGGTTGCAGTGGCCGACGTGAGAGAGGAGAAGGTGAGAGAGGCGGGCCATTTAGGCGAGGGAATCGAAGGCTACGTTTGCTCGTGGGTTTAACGAGGGCGATTGAAAATGGAGTGTCGTTTTAGGTTCCAGTTCGGATCTGGACACTCCTGGCACCCGATCCGATTTAGGATGGCGCCATAGATTCTGATTCGGTTAAGTTCATGGGTTAAACCGATAAAATTGATTAAACACAGTAATTTAGCATACCACATACCTCCTTTAATTTGTGACAATCTATCATCTAAATACCAACTCAGTTATGCCTGCAAGTCTTGACTTATGGTTCATTGTCCTGCTTCAGTTATGATGACTTCTCAGGGCTCAGATGGATTTCCTTCAGGCCACCTGCAATGTTCAACTTTTTCACATTAATCATCTGTATAAATTAGGCAAGATTCGTAGGGTATACAATACACCAGTGACCATACAATTCAGAAATATTAAACTAACATTCAGAAATGAAACTAGTTCAGAAATGAAACTAGTTCAGAAATGAAACTAAGGAACATGGCAGGCTTTCAGTTGCAGATGCTGTCATTTGGCAACATAAAATGCCCTGTGAATCATGCCGCGACATGGATAGACTAAATGCATCTACTGGAAGGAGACTCAAGTGGATTTTCTGTGAGGTTATTGGTGATGTTCGCTGGTTGGTTTTCACCTTCAATGGCATCTATGTTTTCCCCTTTCTCTACAGAATTTTCAGTGTTTTCGTTCTCAGCAGCATCTTTG
>JBBPFQ011079316.1:0-10230 GCA_037974815.1 Kaempferia elegans | reverse complement strand
TCAGACAAAATAACTCTCAAAGCTAGCAATTCTCTCAAAGAAACTCAAAATTGTCTATCAGATAAATTAACAATAAATATTTATAAAATAAAGATTGTATTCAACTTTTAAATTAAGTTGCGCAATTTTAACGTTCACAAATGACAATACCATTTAGAAATTAAATGATAAAAAAGTTGATCAGCAAAAAAATAAGAAGAAGAATAGAACATAAAACACAGCTAACAGGCTTTGATCATTTCTCAATACGTAATTAGTGTGTTTCATCAAAAGAGTAAAAGACAAAATCAAACAGGATCCCTCACTATACAAAAGTATAAAAGGGCGACAAATGGACTACGAAAAGAGACACCTGAGAGACGTCAGATAACAGGAAGACACATCGACGAGTCATCTTTGGTCCAGGAACATCTACGATGCACAAATAATGTTTGTTTTAGAAAAAAAAAGGTAGAAATCATATTGCTATCTGTTGCATTCCAAGTGTAGCATTATTGCTTCCATACATGCTCGGACTGTTTCATACAAACATTCATCCACAAATAGTGGAAAAAACTGCGGGAGCCATAAGGTCATATAGAATTGGGTGGTTCCAATTATTCGCGAAAGTAACTACATTCCATGTGCGACATAGATAGATACTCCATGTTAAGTTAGAGAGGCTGATGGCCGTTAAAGGATGGCATGGTCATCACTGATAGAACTTCTGTCACAGAGGCCATGGAAATTAGAGCAGCTTTCAGAACATCCTGTGAAACTCCAGGCTTCACTATGCTCTTTACCTGCACCACCGATCATCACTAAACTATGAGGGCATTCACAAGATAGGTGGAAAACTTGGCGAAGTTAGAATAAATGCGAAACTTTCGTTTGAGTCTGAAATGATATAGCTTTTTTAGAGGTGGCAGAGGGAACCTTGTTGAGGTACTCCTGGAGCATCTTTATGCGACCCATGTAATCTTGATCCTCAACAGAGAGTGTATAGGTCTTAGTATCGGAACCTGGTCCTTCGAACTGAAGTGGTCCAGGGTTTCTGTACAAGTCATCCATCAAAAAGCTAGTAGCCCTTTCTCTCAATAATCTGAAACGAGCCATAAGTTAGTTGCTCGGTCTTATTTTATGAAGGACATGAAAACAACAGATTATCCTGAAGCCGTACTCGTATACTTTTCCTTTCAAGTCTAGTGAAACTGGGTGGATGGCAGGTTTTCCTACTGGAATGGCTCCGGGAGCATGAGAATGCCGCTTCACGGTCATCATCGCCTAGTTGACATTGAAAAGTTAACATGCTTTTGTCTTTCCTACATAAATGGTTGATGTGGTTTTGGTGTGCAAGCAGGATGGAATCAAACCTACCGTGAGTGGTGCAGCTCCGCAGCGCCATTTGTTCACAGGGTTTTTGAGGTTTGTCACAGTAGCTATGTATCCATTTAAGCCAGCTGCAAGGATATGATAGCAGATATGTCCAAGAACCTGATCATATAATCATGCTAGTTGGTTAATGTAGACACCATAATCCAAAGATGGGAAAAGAAACTATCACAAGCTGGCACTCTACATATGCATAGTCACAATCGAACTTTGACGGCAAAGATCCACGAGCTTGATATCCGAAAAAGTGGCAGATTGCATTGAATTTCTTCCCTTTGTATGTGCCTTCCTTCTGGAATGAATGAAAAGGAAAGTCTTTTAAAGTTCAAATCACAGAGAAACTGAAGAAAATATAAGAAATCTTCATAAGAGAAGCAACTAGTGCCATTTGCGAATTAATTTGTCGTTATGTTATAACGTTAACTATATTCATGTGCAAACTATATCAAATTGTACATGAAAGTGACTGTTGCAATTCTTCGATGGCATGCTTGGTTAATTCGAATGAGAATGAATTATATATCTAGGGACGACCAAAGAATCTGCCTTGTTCCAAACCAACATTGATCCACCCAAACACTGCCCCGACTATAGAACAGAAGTGGATAGAAATTAGCAAATTATAATCCATTCGGAGGGCGAATGTGGGTTAACCCAATGCCCCACCAGACACGCCCCACTTTATTAGTGAAAAAATCAATTAAATATCATTTTTTACAAAACAAAACGAGACATCATTTTTTTTGTCTACTCTTTTTTGGACAATTCATACTCAATACCTGTTCAAGCTTGCTCGAAAGAATATTTTTATTAACGGTACCACTATTTTTTAAATAGAGAAGCTTATTACATACCATTCTATTACTCATTTCCTTTTCTACCAGCTGTGCTAGAAGCTTCTCTGTCTCAATCTATGCATCAGAGAATTTAGTCAAACACTTAATGAGATCAAAAGCATTCGTTTCTTTAAAGAGAAAAAACATCTACAATAATAAAATGAACCTGGGACAACTGAGCAGCGTCATCAGATTCTGGATTAAGTAGAAGCTGCACCATAAATTTCTAGTAAAGATTTGTTTTTTTTATATACGAGAACACAAAGAAATGCAGCTAAATTACTATCGTTGGTCAGATTCAGAAAGGGGGAAAAATGAACCTGTTTCCTGATGAATGGTGGGAGAAACTGGAACAATGCAGTTGCCCAAGGTGAAAGATGAGATGAAATGTCATCTGTTGAGATGCCTTGGCCCTGGAGGCCATGTATTTCCTGCAAATTGAAGATTAAAAGCCTTAAATGTAGTCAAGATCTATTAAAAATTTATGAAACCTTTTGGGTTATAGGAATAGTTATTATATTCCCTCTAAATTCTTGTGGAATAATTATTTCCATAGCAGATTAGAGAAAAGAACTTGGAAGAACAATTTCGATGGGACAGTGATTCCCTTATGAGAACTGTTATTCTATAAATTATTTCTCATCTATTCAATTGTCATGTATAAATGAGAAATGTGGGCCGAACAAGCTGAATTGGGTTGGCTAGGAAGGCTGTATTGGACAAATGGTACATTTTAGCATGGCAAATGCCATTATTTCTCAATTACTTAACAAAATTCTAATTAATCAAATATAGGAATACAAGAAAGAAACTATTCTAATGCATAAAGCAAACTAAGAAATAAGCATTTCTATTAAATTCTTTGTCCATTCCATTCTATCAAACTAATTACTCCATTCTTCATCAAATTTCATTCCATGAACCTGAGAAACTATGAAACAACCTGTAAAAGAGCATATAACTCTGGAATGCTTGCGATGAGCCCCTCAGGGATAAGAATTACACCATGATACTTATCTGCAAAAAGATAGATATATCACAATAGATCATCAGCTGGTAAACAAGATCAGTAAAGTAGCATTCAACCTTTTGCTGCTCTGGCTTGAACTGCATCACAAATCTGTTTTGTAATGTCAAAAAGTGTAAGTTTTGACAACGCCACTTCCTCGCCTAAGATAAGCTGACAACTAGTAGAATAAGTCATTCTTTCCAGAAAAAAAATGAGCATTTTGCTTACTATACATATTTGTTTTAAAAAGCTTGTAAGGATCATTTGGAAGGGACTACGAACCATATTTGGATGTGACTGAAGTGCACATTCTGCAGCAACATGTGAAGCATGGCGACCCATCAAGCGAATGAAATAATAATACTGCAGTAGACAACCTCCAATGACTAAAATGATTATGAGAACAAAGCATTTATTATAGCATGAAAGAAAATGCCACTTGTGTCAAGTAAATAAAAGTCTTCAAACACAAAATATATTAAAGAGTGTGATTCCTACTGGAAGCCATGTTTTGAAATATGAACAGGAGATTGAACCGTAAGACGATCAAATTGATGGTTTGATTGGACACAAGATTGATGGCTCAACAAGCAGAACTAATGAAACTAATTGACCAAGAAAACAATATCATAAATATAATTTATACTTCCATATCTACAAAATGTTTTATATGAATATCTTAAGCATATCAAATTTTTTCTAAATAAATTAATTTAAAATATACAAAGTTTATCTTCAGACTTATATAATTAAACACACATCCAATGAAATAAATAAACAAAATAAAAAACAAATGATCCTTATAATTCAAACTATACAGCACTATAATAATTAATTGGAAAAGAAACCAAAATTCTATTAGTTTAATCTAACAGGGATGTGCACGCCAAAATTGTAAGGAGTTTATCCAGTGTATTCATTTAAACCGAACCAGTTTGGTTAAACTCGTTTAAAAGGTAAATCAGATCGGATTTGCTGTTGGTTCGGGGTTTAACCTACAGGTCAGATTCGATTTTAAAAACATTCACGGGAAAGGGAAATAGCTAGGGAAGTGTCATAAAATCTTGGATGAAATGAATAAGGTAAGTTTTTCCTATTATGTGATTGCTTGGAAGGAAAGAGGAAAAGAAAGTTAACAATTTACAAAAAAATAATAGCTTTATGATCATATTTGAAGAAACTAGGGAGAAAAATCCCTAGTCTTTGTTGGTCCCAGGCTGGTTTTGATGTGACCAACCAAGTTAGGTTAGGTCCTGTGTGTTGCTAACCTTGTGTCTAAGTGCGCAGGAGCTTAGGATCACAAGAAGTCGAGCGAAAGATGTAGCGGATGAGAAGGACGGTGCGGGAGAGAGTTGACGGGTTTGGCGCATCCAAGGGACGCGGAGCTGTAAAAGAGTACACTGGTGGATGAGAAGGACGTGCGTGGCGTTCTGAGTGATGAAAAACTGGGAGGAAGTTCTCTTGAGAAGAAGGACGGAAGATGAGTTTGGGTGAACTCTATTCTAGATGTCCGAGATCACCCAAAGGACTGGAAGCAAGCTGGATGAAACCGGACCAAGTCGAATGGAACCGGACCAGTCAATATGAAGTTAACAAGTTTGGGCACATGGTCCGGACTGGTTTGGGCGTCGTCGCGAACCGGGTCAGGCGCCCTAGAGGTCCGGGCACCTGGAGGTGGATAAAATTTTATCCACCAACGCTTTCGAGAGCCGCTGTAGATGAAGATTGGGGCATCCACGTGGGGTCGCCCAGACCAGGTCCGAGCACCCAAAAAGGCTCTGAGATAGATTTTACCAGAGTTATAAATAGAGTTCTGGTTCTTCTATTTTCAATATTCCAAACATTGTAAACTCTTTTATTTCGAGCTTTCAAGTTTCCGATCTTCAACAAATTGTACGAGGCTTCTCCGCCTCCGAAGGAGTATAATTTATTAGAGTTTCAACCGTCTTGGAGTAGCGATCCGTTGATCGTGATCCAAGTAAATCTTCCGTGTCTGTCTCATACTTTACTTTCTATTTATTTTATTTTAATTATTATGTTTGGTTAAATATAATTGTGTTTGAGAAAGGTATTCTTTTTAATTCCAGATAAAAGACCTCCATTCTCTAGCCCTACGCGGTCCTACAAGTGGTATCAGAGCGGATTCGCTTCCGAAGGACAAACCGCCGACCAAAGCACTGAAGAGATGGTCGGACCAAGCATCTACCCACCGAAATTCGAGGGAGAATTCACTTTATGAAAAAAAAAATGAATGGAGATATTTTTTTTAAACTGACTTTGAAATCCTTTTAATAATAAAATATGGTTTTATAGCTCTCAAGGACCCACAAGGAACGCTGAAAGAAGAATTCCAGTGGACCAAGAAGGAGCAAGCGGATTTTGTAGCAAATGGACGAGCTGAGTTTCATCTACTCAGCGTGATACCTTCGTAAGAAGTCACCCGAATTAGAGAATACAAGTCAACAAAGGAACTTTGGGAAAAGTTCTTGGAGCTTCACAAGGGAACCACTGAAGCTAAGCTCGCTAGTTGAGATTTGCTTCGTAACCAACTCACAAATCTCCAACTACAAGAATGTGAGAAAGTAGCATATCTATAAGCCAAGGTGAATGAGCTAATAACAGAACGGACAAACCTCGGAGAAAAGGTAACCAACCGAGAGTCGATTAGGTATGCACTTAACGCATTTCCAAGAAATCATGTATGGTCCGCCCTAGTAGATGTGCATTACATATCTAGGGATTTAGAGATAATTTCATTAGAATAATTGTTTTCAACTTTAAAAATACATGAGTCGAGATGTGTAGATCCAAGAAAGGAGTCAAGTTAGAACATAACCTTCAAAGTCATAAAGAAGGATGAACCCGAGTCTGACTCATCAGTTGACGAATCAGAAGTAGCTCTCATGGTAAGAAATTTAAATAAGTTTTTTAAATCTAACAAATTTCTTAAGTCTCAGGAAAGAAAAGAAAGAAGAAGGAAGGTGAGGTGCTATAACTGCCATGAGGAAGGGCACATCAATGACGATTGCCCGAAACTCAAGAAAAGCAAGAAAAAAAGTAAAAGGTAGCTCAACCTGAAGCACAAGAATCTGAAGGCAACTTGGGACGAGTCCAGCTCCGAATCTAAGGTCGAAGCCTATGCCGGACTTGCCAGATGGTAGGTCACCAAGAAGACTCTAAAATGAGATCGACTAAGGGGGAGAATCTTCCGAAGAGAGCATCGACGAAGGGGGAGCATCATCATAAGAGAGCTACGATGGAGGGAGAGCATTAGCAGAAAAGATAAGTCTGATATGCAATATATTTCCAACTCAGTCTTTCAATTTCATTAAAATGCTTTCGAAAGACTTTGCAAAATATGAAAAAAAAAGAAATAAAATAATTTTTAGCTAAATCTTGCCTTATAGATGACTTTAACAAGTTAAAATTAGAAAAAAAAGTAAAGGAATACGAAAATTCAAAAAGAGACGGTAATGCATGCTCATATAGTATTAGCAATTTTTGAAATTCTGGACTAAATTGATATTATCGCTATCATCATGGATATATTAGGAGCATTTTACAAAAGTATGTTTCTAAGAGATATTTAGTTAACCCATTAGGAAGGAACCTATATTGGGTTCTCAAGGAATACTTAGCTTAGATTTTTAATTTCTTCTTGGACTTAAATCGTAATTTTCTTTAAAATTAAGTTCATGAATATTCTATTAATATTTTCATCAAACTATTTTTTAGTGAATCATAAAAATATTTTCTGTTAATTGTTTTTAAATTTTATAACATTATTTATTATAAAATTTTAAATAAAAATTATAATTTTAAATTAAATATTTTATTAAATATTTTTTTTAAAATAGTAATTTTTCATTTGTTCTAGTACTTCTTTTACACATTTAGAAAAACTATAAATATTTTTGGAAATCAAATTATATTTTCCAATTTTTTTTCTTTGAAAATGTCAATATTCCATTTAAAAAGGAAAATTTATGTTGTATTTCTATTTAATTTTTTTTTATGTCTTAGAAAATGTAAACATACACTTAGATTAAAAATTTCAAAATTTCTCTAATGAAAAATGAATTTTCTAAGAATTGTTTTACAAAATATCTATTTTTAATATTAAAAATGGTAAAAAAATAATTTTTTAAAAAATAAAATTTTCTTTTGATAGAATTTATTTTTCAAATGCTTAGAATGTTTCTTTCGTAATTTTTTTAATGACAAAAATTATTTTTGTCAAAATTTGTAAGTATGTCATAACCTTATTCAAAAATTTATTTTTTTTAATTTAAAAATCAATTTTTTTAAGATTAACTTAGAAGTTAATTCTATATTATACCCCGAATTTTTTATATGATCAAAGGAGAAATATTGTTAAGTCTAGGGGTTAGTAAAGAATTTTTCCCTTAGTTATTTCCACTTGAAATTTTTATTTTTATTTACCCTAACTTAACGAGTATTGCTCACATAAAAAAGGGATATTGTTGGTCCCCAGACTGATTTTGATGTGACCAACTAAGTCAAGTCCTGTGTTGTGCTAACCTTGTGTCTTAGTGTGTAGGAGCTTAGGAACACAAGAAGTCGAGCGAAAGATACAGCTGATGAGAAGGATGGCGCGGGAGAGAGTAGATGGGCTTGGCACATCCGAGGGACATGAAGCTGCGGAAGAGTACATCGGCGGACTAGAAGGACGTGTGCGACATTCCTAAGGATAAGAAGCCGGAAAGGAAGATTGCTCGTGGGAAGGACGGAAAATAGGTTCGGGTGAGCTCTTTTCCAGATGTCTGACATCACCCAAGCGACCGGAATCGACCCCAAAAAAAGTCAACATGGTGTTGACTTATTAATGTCCGGGGTTCCCAGACCTGGTTCGGGCGCCCAGACCACCTAGGGCTCCTGGGTGGTCCGTTGCTCATAACGGTTGCAAAACTGCCAGGTCATTGAATTACGGGCGCCCGGACCTGGTCCAGGCGCTTGGAAGTGGATAATTTCTTATCACCATGCTGTTGTGGCCAGGTGATGTGGCATCGACCTGGGCACCCAGAAACCCAATGTTAACTTTTGTAACAGAGCTATAAATAGAGCTCTGATTCTTTTGTTCTTAGTATCCAAACACCTGTGATCTTTTGTTTCAATCTGTAAAGATCGTTAAGCTTCAATTTCGTGTACAAGGCTTTTCCACCTCCGACAAAGGAGTTTTAGATGGATAGAGCTTTAACTTCCTTGGAGTAGCGATCTGCTGATCATGATCCAAGTAGCTCTTCCACGTCTCATACTCATTTATGTTTTCACTTTATTTTAATTGTTTAATTGTGTTTGATTTAGTTTTAATTGTCTGGAAAAGGTATTTATATTAATTGTACGATTAATCGACCTCTGTTCTCCGGCCCTACGCCATCTAATAGTTATAACTGCATTATTCAAGAAAACCGAATCAAGGGGCTAACATTCATTGGAAAATAAGCATCTAAATGAAAGGGTGAAAGCATCTAAATTAATCTACCTCAAGTATTTATACCATGCATGATCACACCATGTGAATGAGTTTCACCCTCTAGACGTACGATAGTAGAGATATCCTCTATCATCAAGGCCTCTTTCTCCCGATCTAGAGAGATCCATACATCCACAAAGATAGATCACATGTCTACATGATGAAATGCCACAATTCAAACACGCATAAGTCATTCAAGCATTACATCAAATAGAACAAGTCAAGAACATCACCAACTAAGGGTATTAAAACAATCCACAAGAGTTTTTACATCAATCTATCAATTACAATTACTCCCTACACTCTACAACAAGAAGATCTACTCAAGAAACTTAGGAGAGGAAATCAAAAGACCAAAGAATACAAGATTCATCCAATCCAGCTAAGGAGGAAGGAAGAGAGGAAACTTATCTTTGAAGAACCATCTTCTTGATCCAATCCTAGCTTCAAGAGTTGATGCGGAGGAGAATGGCAGCGTTGGCTCGTCGAAACCCTTGCCAGAATGTCATTTAAGACCTTAGTGGTCAACCCCAAGGGGAAGATTGTTGGTCCATTTCAGGGCCAGTAAACGGAGGTCACTTAGCCTGCAATGAGAAACGATACATTTCTCAACAATTAATGCTAAACCAAACACAATTAAAGTAATTAAAGAAATAGAAAATAAAGAGTATGAGACACGGAAGAATTTACTTGGATCGCAGATAGCATATTACTACTTCAAGGTGGTTGAAACTCTACTCAATTAAACTCCTTTATGGGGGCCGGAGAAGCCTCGTACAAGACTTTAAAGTTCAGAGACTAAAAGCTCAAATATCAGAAGATTAAAATTGTTTTGATATTGAAACAAGGAGAACCAGAGCTCTATTTATAGTTTTGTTACAAAAATGAATGTTGAGATTCCGAGCGCGCAGACCAGGTGTGGGTGCCCCCAAGTCGATGCCACGTCACCAGACTGCAACAACATGGTGATAAAATTTACCGGGTGCCTAGAATATGAAGAGTTGGTAGAAAAGTAACGGTTCTGCACCTCGGACCCCGTAAAAAGTCAACTGCATGTTGACTTGTGTCTGGTCGGCTCCGATCCGTTCTGGTCGCTTGGGTGATGTTGGACATCCGGAATAGGGTTCATCTGAACCCATTTTCCGTCCTTCCCTCCAGAGAACTTCTTCTCGGCTTCTCGTCCCTCAGAACGTCGCGCACGTCCTTCTCATCCACTAGTGTACTCTTTTGTAACTCCTTGTCCCTCGAATGCGCCGAGTCTGTCGACTTTCTTTCGCGGCATCCTTCTCGTCCCCCGCATTTTTCGCTCCACTTCTTGTGTTCCTAAGCTCCTACACACTTAGACACAAGGTTAACAAACCATAGGACCTAACCTAACTTGGTTGGTCACATGAAAAAAAACTTGGGGACCAACAATCTCTCCTTTTTTGATGTGAGCAACCCTAGTTAAGTTAGGGTAAAAGAAAAAAAAGTTTAAACAAAATAATAACAACTAAGGGTATTATAAATAGTAAACAAAA
>JBBPFQ011079106.1:0-10231 GCA_037974815.1 Kaempferia elegans | reverse complement strand
CCCCCCCCCCCCCCCCCCCCCCCCCCCCCCCCCCCCCGACGCATAAAATTAAGGATCAGGATTATTTAATTAACCTACATTCTTTGATGGATTGGCTAGGGTGGAGTTAGATCCGATTTGCAATAAGGGAAATTAACTAAGGTTAATTTATCAGTTTGGGTTAGCGATCTATTTCGTATGTGATTGGCTCTTTGTAACATATGTAATTAGTTTAATTCCACAGGGTTGCAGGTCCTTGATCTACGACGAGAGGTGTGACATGGGACTAGGTGTGACGTGGGACTATTCCTGATTCGATCTTCATTTTGAGGAGGATACTTCTTCTTTGGCCTCTTGTAGTTATTGATCTTAGAGTGCATGGTTCCTTTTGATGAGTAGGAATGTTTACCTTAAATCTACATGTTTTTTTGTTATCCTACTTGATATTTGCTGCTTGACTTTAGAGATGATATGTTTTATATCTATATAGTCTCGCCTTTGGATACATGTACTCTGTAGAGTTTTCACATGTATGAAATGTACCATAAGAGATACCATGTTGGTTTGTTTATATGCAAGTAGGGTGTACACATGTATGGTGTGCACTTTAGAAGTTAATGTTGATTGATTGCCAATTTGCTGTGGCATAACTATTGGGATGAGTTGTGGTGCATGGGATTTATGGCACCCTATTTGTAAATTGGTTGGCACCTGTTGAACCTATCGTATCTACAGACCTAGGATTTAGATAACCCGGGTACTGATGGTAGTTATCCTGATTGGGTTATTGTATTGATTACCATGCATGAGGTAGTGTGAACACTTGTCGATTTTCCCCATACTTATGGATGTATGTGTTAGTTGGTGTATGTGTATGGGATGTATAGTGTTGATGGGATGTTGCATTGATGATGACTATATATATGTATTATGATTATTCACATCATGCGCATCATCACACATTTTGCATGCTGACGAACATTGTCTCCCTTATGTTGTGAGAGAGTCATCTGTCATTTTTGGCTGACCATTCAGTCACTCTAGAGAGTGGAAGCTTAGAGTGGGACCTATCCTATCATGCCCGCTCGGCCACTCTGAGTAGTGGTAGCTTGGAGTCACAGACAGGGACTCTCCTGTGATGTAGCTAGATAGCTACCCTACATCATACCCGTTTTGGCCACATTGATGTAGTGGTAATTTAGAGACGCAAGCAGTCATCACAGTTCTGCCCCCTTGGCCACACAGATCTCGTGGCAGCTTGGAGTGGTGTTGAGAAGTAACGCATACATGTTCATATGCACATATTACACAGTGCATCCTTTGGAGATCTGCTGCATACATGTCTAGTAGATTTTCGCTACATGTGATTGTGATATGTTGCATTTGCATGAGATATGGTTGTTGCATATGATTGCCATGTTGCATAGATGTTATTTTTATTACATCTACTTGTTGACATGGAACATACAGATATTACAGATAGTTCGATTGTGGATACCTAGGAGTGTTATCCATCATTACCTATATGTGTTGGATTGGTACCGGTATGTGTTATGATTATGTTGTCAATGATCATGTTTCCTATTTCCTTATGAGATTTATACTTTTGACCTATTTATTTTATATAACCATGCACTATCATTTCTATTACTCGTTGAGTGACCCACACTCACTATCCCGTTCCGTGATTTCTATTTTTTGGTATCATATAGTTGTAGTAGAGTCGCTTGGTGTACCCAGCTGCCGATCCCATATCCTCGATAGGACAATCTCTTATTCTGCTTGTTTTACCTTACTTTACATTTGCTATCTGGATTTCATTTGGTTTGGCATTGTAATAAACAAACTTAAACTTTGGATTTAGCCTTCGGGCTCGTGGTTTATCATATCGAGTTTTGGATGTCCAACCCCTGTTTTCCACTGTGTTTTTATGGTTCTAGCCGAGTAGACTGTCGACTTTTGTGTTCTAGCCGAGTGGGTTGTCAACTTGGTAAGTATCGTATTTTTCTTTCCTTATGTCAGTCGGGTAAGCTATTTATATAAATTGTGTGGTTGTGTTTTCTTTTTGTTCTAACCGTGTGGACTGTTATAACTGTGTGGATGTGTGTTGTGATCTGATCATGTTGGCCGAGGTAAACTTGTCGTGTTGGTCTTGTATACATGTTTCATATTGTCATTATAGAGATGTCCGATTTTGGTTGGATACCCTTACCCTCAAGGTATGACAAGAACTCTTTATGACTCAATTGAATCTTTAATTTACTTGTAATTCTACTTATAGGATGGGTATAAATTGACCCTTGTTTTAATAAGTTGTGAACTAAATGTCATTTATATAAGATGCCAAGATTGCATATATTTTGCCTAGGAACTATATGGCCATGCAGTCATGCATGCTTTTAATATTTATTTTCTTTTTAATTTTAATTAGTTTAGAAAATAAATAATACGAGAGTTAAAGCAGCTAAATAGGATTGATAATTAAATTATTTTAAGAGTTAAAATAGTTAACATATTATTAACCAATGAAAATGTCATAGATTACTTAAAATATAAAATGAAGGAGGGTGCACTATTTTAGTGAGCCCAAGGCCTCCTCTTCAACACGACCACAACAATAACAAAGTCTTATCCCATTATGTGAAGTTGGGTATATGGATCCTTCTACACTATTAAGTTTTATCCCTTACTATATATCATCTATACTTAAATAAATTTTATCTTATTTTATTGTTGCTAACCAAATTTTTTTTTTCTTCCTCTGCATCTTTTGATATGCGTATTTGTAATAGTTTCACATTCCTTAATCGAAGAATTTATCGGTCATTTAAGTACATGTCTGTACCATCTTAAACGTGTCTCTTGAAGTTTTCCCTCAATATATGCAACTTTGACTTTTCTCTAATGTTCTCATTTATTATTCTGTTCATTCTCGTATGTCCACACATCCACCTTAACATTCTCATCTCTGCAACTCTCATTTTCTACGTATGTACTCGAGTCTTAGCCTAACATTCGACATCATATAACATAGCAGATATATCCGTCATTTTGTAAAACTTTCCTTTAAATTTTAGAAGTACTTTACAATCACATAAAACACACAATGTCATCCTCTATTTCAACCATTATGCAACCCCTCCATTGTTTTACAAAAATAATCGTAAATACTTAAAACTCTAGTTCCAGACAACTCGTCAACTCCTATTTTAATAATTGTTTAATTACATCAAATGTTGTTAAACTTAAATTTCATATATTCTATGTTTACTCTACTAAGCCTAAAATATTTCACTTCTAGTGTTTCTTGCCAAGATTTTAGTTTAGTATTTACTCCTTCATGTGTCTCATCTATCAAAACAATATCATCTAAAAAAAACACACACCGTCCATGATTAATGTAAAAAGACAGGGACTTAAATATGATCTTTGATGTAACTCATTCTTTATTGGAAATGCTTTAGTTAATCCGCATGCCTTCACTATGGTCATTGTATCCTTATATATATACATAATTAGTTCAATATATATTACGCTTACACCTCTCTTTTCTAAAATTATCCGTATAATTTCTCGAACTCTATCATATGTTTTTTCTAAGTCAATGAATACCATATGTAGATCATATTTTTGCTCCCGATACTTTTCAATTAGTTACTTAAGAAAATGTATAACTTTTATTATTGACCTTCCAGGCATGAACCCAAATTGATTTTTTTTGTCACTATGGTATCCTTCCTTAATCTTTTTGCTCTTTTCCAAAGTTTCATCGTATGACTCATTAGTTTAAAATCTTATAGTTTGCATAATTTTATATGTTTCTCTTGTTCTTATATAAAGGAACAAGAGTACTTACCCATTATTGATATATTGTTTTTATTTTCAATATCATGTTAAATTTTTTTTGTAAGTTATTCAATACTTTATTTCATGGGCACTTTTATACCTTTATCAAAATATCATCTAATCCAAATGTTTTTCCATTTTATATCTCTTTTAAAGCTAATTTTACTTCTAAAGTTTAAATTCTACGATAAAAAATTTAAATTTTTATACTTATTTGACCTACTTAAATTATCTAAATTAAGTTGGTCATCTAAACTTTCATTAAAAAGTGTATGAAACTCTTCCACCGCTTTTATATTTCTTCATCATTTACTTATACCCTATTGCATTCATCTTTAATACATCTTGTTTTGATAAGATATCTTGTCTTCCTCTTTCTCACTTTAGATATTTTATAAATATCTTTTTCCCCTTCTTTTGTATCCAATTTTTGATATAATCGTTTAAAAGTTTTATTATTTTCTTCATTTACTATTTTCTTAGCTTTTCTTTTATTTGCTATTGTATATACTTTTTTAATTTTTTTTCAGTCTTACAAATATATAATTCTTTATAAGTTATTCGTTTTCACTTTACTTTCTCATGTACTTTCTCATTCCACTATCAAGATTTCTTACTAGGTAGTGCATGCCTCTTTGACTCATCAAGTACACTCTTGGCTACTATTTTCAACTTTGATATCATCTTATCCCATATTGCATTAGAGCCGTTGTATATTTCACCTAATATTTGTACTCCAACTTCTCCTTTGATACCATTATTTAACTTTCACTGCTTAATTCTAGAAGTTGTGTATATTTTCCTTCTATTGATACTAGTATTAAGGCGTATATTCAACACTACTAAGCTATGTTAGATAATTAAGCTTTCTCTGGGATGATCATGCAATCGTTTAAATCTTTCTATCCCTCTTCATAATCATAAGAAAGTCAATTTGCGATATATTATTCCCACTTTTGAAGGTGATCATGTGTTTTATTTTCTAAAAAAATGTATTAGCTAGTATAAAGTTATATGTTATCACAAAATCCAATATAGTTTTCCCATCTTCATTTCTTATTTAAACTCATAACCCCATGCAATCTCTCATATTCTTTATTTTTCCCTCCAATATGCTCATTTAAATCGTCTTCTATTAAAATCATTTCATTTGGCATAATATTTTGTAATATTTCATCTAGGTCATCCCAAAACCTTAATTTAGTATCTTGATCTAATTCTACTTGAGGTGCATATATGTTTATTACGTTTATAGTTTCTTTCGCTACTATTATCAGAGCTATAATTTTATCTCCTTTCTACTTACGCATACAACTTCATCCTTAACGAACTATGTAAAAAAACATACCAACTCCATTTCGTATTTTACTCTTTTCTGTGTACCATAACTTAAAACACAAGTTTTCTATCATCTTTGTCTTCTTGTTTATCCATTTTTTCTCTTGTACATACAAAATACTAATTTGTCTCCTAATATCTAGTACCTCCATTGTTTTATCAACAACGGTTCCAATATTCCATATTCCAAATTTTAGACTATTAGTTTTCTTATAATTTTGATTTTATCCAACCTATGGTGTGAGTACTCTTGCATATTTAACACTACATCTAAGTTATTATAGAGATGTCCTTGCTAACACATTACAGTCGAACATTACAATACGAACTCTTAGATATTTAACACTACACCCGAGTTTTGAAGATGTAGCGGTCCTTGCCGAAGTATTACAGTCAGACCGTGCAATGGGTTCATTCCGGGAACAATCTAGCATTAGTATAATAATTTAATAGATACATCTATTGAGCATTTGTCATAGTTTAATATTGGTTGGCAACCTTATGCAACCCTCCTTTATCAAGGCTTGGGACTGGCCATAACTAGTTCGTCATGAGCGGAGTTTCCTCTTTAGCACATTAGTAAAATTATGTGTATGTCCCGTACCAATTTAGTTGATTTCTCCGTAAGAAAAATGCATTGTTTTGACTACTAAAATGGGTTTATCATGGTGATAAATTTTAAGTATTAATCACTTGTGTTTGCTAAGATGAATAAGTTCAATTATAAAAATTGACTTTCTATAATTCAAACATTTCAAGCCAAGATCTTTATTATTCTAGATATTTAACACGAATTTAATAATTCAACATGCAAAAAAAGAGATATTATGCTCAAAGCAAGTTTCAATGTATTTTTAACACTGGACCTATGCTCCAAATTAGGGGTGCAAATGAGTTGAGCCACTCGCGAGCCCATCGAGAGCGACTCGGTCAAACCTCGACTCAAGCTCGAAGTTGACCGAGCTTGAGCCACAAGCTCGAGCCGGCTCGTTTAACATTCGAGCGAAACTCGAGCCCATTTATAACTGGCTCGAGAGCTCATCAAGATTTATCGAGCTGATTCAATATTATAATATTTAAAATAATATTACTTTAAATATTAAGAATAAGTTGCGGAAGTTCCGTGGCTAGAGAGATCTTGTTAAGTCTCCTCGTAGTTGAAGGTTCGAATCTCAGCATTCGCGCATGCGTCTTTCATTTTAATTTGATTTTGCGAGCCAAGCTCGAGCCCAAATTCACAAACTAGCTCGAGCTTAGCTCAGCCCATTTGCAGCCCTACTCCAAATGTCCAAACATTTGGTGTTCTCTCAAAACTCAATTCTATAATGTTTGTCACACTCTATTATGGACTAGTTTTAATTATTCCAGATAACAATATTGAATAATTATTATCTTATCATAACTTGTTAGGTTAATCAACTCATACAATATTTGATTAACTTTTAAAATTGAAACTTTCCTTGAATAAAAATTTGATAAGTATCAAGTGTCTTGTAGCACGTACAATACTCATGATAATACAAGTGCAATAAATTATATTTTACCACCACAGTTATGATAAATTATCTCTTATAATTTATTTGAGTTTTTATTCGAGCCACCAAAGGTATCTGACTGGACTCAATTAAATTAACTCAAGTAATTTCAACCTAGTCAACTTTTGCTTAGTCAAAATATTTTATTAATCTCATTTTATTCCACTAAATGAACGAGATTGCACTTTTAATCCAATTGAACTATTAAAACTTATAATAAAAAAAAATGCTCTGATTATAAATCTAACACATTTACTCACCAACATACTACATAGGGGAAGCTTAACGCACGTCAAGGCAGCAAAGGAGAAGTGAGAGGGCAACACTAGACCAATGGTCCGCAGGCACATGGACAACTGACATAGTATTAAAGAGAAATTGTTTAGGAGATCTAATTCAATACTAGCTAGGGAATGTAAAGGACTAACCCATCTTGGTCTATCTCAGCATTTGAATTTAGTTTGGATAAGTAGAGATCACATGATCGAATAGGACAAGGAACTAGCAGTTCAAATGTGCATTGGGAAGGAAGGAATAGTTCGGTCAAGATAACCAAAAATTCATACAAACTGTAGTAACGAGTAGAGTTTGATTTCTAAATGAACCATGCTAGGTCTTCATCTAGACAACAGCAGGCAGATATGATTATTCACATATAAACGGACCATATCACCAAATAGGTTCCCTAAACAACAGAATGGATTTCTCATTTGCATTTGAATTTCCTAAACATTATGTTTTAAGCCTGCAATGTATGAAGAGTAATTTGAATTAATTAGGAAGATATAAGAGGTAGAAGGAGATAATAGAACATCTAAGCAAATGTAATTAAAAGAAACCTAAGATATTTGAATTTACCAGTGATATAGTGATAAATAAAGTTCATTGAGCAATAAGATCCAAGTCACCCAAGTAGACGCAGCATGTATGCAGTGATAACAGAGGAAACCTCCCGAAGAGAGATGACTAGTTGCTGAAACATTATAATCAGGAATATGAAGCAAAGAAGCCTACCAGTTGTGTTTTCAACCTGGCCTGCAAATTTTGGTACACCTCTGATGACGGATTCAATTCCATCAGTTGATTGACATCGAAGAGTGCTGATTGGTAATCTTTGAGGGTCACTAATGTTTGAGCACGTAACATTAAAGCTCCTGTGTGTTGATGATCCAACTCAAGAACAGATGTACATTCTTCGGCAGCCTAAGAACATTGTCAATTCTAATGAGTTTATCAGAAATGACACAACAACCTAGCAAATGGAATAATAACTACTTCAATGTCTTATAATTCTTCGAGCAAAAGCTGTACTTTTATGTCATGCAACTTCCCAGTGTTTATATTTGATAAAAAAAATAGAAATATAAGCGTCCAATAAAATCAACATCGTCTTAACATGAGGGTATCTCCCATCAAGCCATAAGTTCACCTATTTCCATCGAAGTAAATAGCAATCCGTTAAGTTAAACAAAAATATGAATAAAAAAGCCGAAAGAGATGAGCAGAAAATCAAATTGGGCGAAAAAAGAGATGAAGGATACGAGGAAACCTTCTTGAATTCATGCAACTTGAGGTAGCAAGCGGCTCGGTTGCTGTGGAGCGCGATCCTCTGGGCCTTGCTCTTAGCCATCGCCAAGGCTTCAGTGTAGAGACCAAGCGCCTGGTCGTGCCGCCCCTCGCGATACATCTGATGGGCCGTTTCGATTTTGCTCATCGCCGCCGCCATAGATCAACCCAACACGTCAGTCAAATACAACGCCGACCGAAGATACAACTGGAACTAATCGAGATCGGCTGAATATGAGCAGCGATCGAATCCGTAGCCGAAGATCGAAGGAATGACTATTCGGCCTGGGGATTTCTTCGAGGCGAAGACAGGTTGAATTGGGAAAGCCGATATAATTGAAGATAAATAACAGTGGGAATAACATATCATTATAAACCGGTCGGTGTGCAAGTGGAAGAATGTCCAAACTTTTTTTGGCTTATAAGCTTGGTTGATGTTTTCAACCCCATGATTTAACCATTTGCACTAATAATTAGTAGTCACACGTAATTTATCTCCTTTGTGTTAGTCTGGAGACAGGTTGGCAGAGGCACTGGGGGCGAGTGAATCGCCTTTTTTTGTCACTTGATTGATGTTTTCAAACCGCACTAGTATACCGTGTATTAAACGAAAATTTAGACGGATGGATAAGTAAACTATTAAATATTATTCTTCTACAACTTTTTGATATAACCCAAGGTTAGGGATAGATTCACTGTTCAATATACCCACAGATGCTCTCTTTGGGAGATGAATGCACGTCTGGACGGTTCTTCTGAGATCGACTTCTATGGTTGACTTCTGTAAAGTTTTTGTTGGGTTTTGAGCAAGATCCCTTTATCCACACCTGCTGCACTATCGCTCTTATTGGATTCAGCTATTATTGGTCGGTAATTGTCGTGTAGGCCGAGTGATCATCAAGTTGGATCCAGTCAGCCAAGGCGAGCTCCTGTTGGGCAAGCTGATACAGCGACGCTAACAAATACCTCAGTCACTAACAACTGAAATGAATGGGCCAAGGCGTACTTTGGTTGTTGTCTCTCCGATGAGAAAAGATGATAGAGACAAAAGAAAGATAGTGAAATGAAAAATAGTATTATGGTTTCGTCTCCCTTCTCCTACTGTTACCATTATCTTATATAGGGATTGAATAAGTGTGTAAGACTCTAATACCCTATTTATTTGGATGGACGGATGAACGAGGAAAAGGAAAATTTTCATTAGATCTGTTGATTATTTTCCCTCATTTATCCGTTCGTCTAAATAAATAGAGCATAAAGGGCGCACCTCCATAACTATCGCTCCCCTTCCTCCATAACTATCATGCCCCTTTCATTATTGTTGGTGCCCTAGATTGGTTTGGATGTGATCAACTAAGTTATGTTAGGTCATATTATTTTATAATATTGTGTCTAAGTGTGCAGGAGGTTAGGAACATAAGAAGTCGAGTGAAAGATGCGGCGGACAAAAAGGATAGCGTCGGAAGATAGTCGACAGGCTCGATGCATCCAAGTGATCAGAAATTATGGAAGAGTACACCGGTGGAGCGAGAAGGACATGTGTAACAGTCCGAGGGACGAGAAATCGGGGAGGAAGTTCACCCAAGAAGGGAAGAAAATGGGTTCGGGTATGGCCAGATGTCCGGGATCACCCAAGCAACCGGAGTTGAACGAAGCCGACCGAGCCGAAGTCAATCTGGCGTTAACTTCAGTGAGTTCAGGGCTCCCGTGTTGGAGCAATCATGTCCTGGGAGTTTTAATATATTGACAGTTATTCAAGTTTAGTCTAATATGTTGTACTTAACACAAATTGTGAGTTTGTAAGATAAAATAAGTCCAAGGAGGTGGAGGACCAGATTCTTGGCAAAGAAAAGTCCTTAAAAGTTGGAAGACCGGATGTAAGGCAAGAAAAGTCCAAGAAGGTCGAGAACCGGATTTTTGGCAAGGAAAAGTCCTTATAGGTCGGAAGACTGGATGTAAGGCAGGGA
>JBBPFQ011078999.1:0-10231 GCA_037974815.1 Kaempferia elegans | reverse complement strand
TTCAAACAAGCTCAAGTTCATAAAAAATAAACCAAGCCAAGCTTGAACAACCATTTTAAAGGCTTGGTTCATTTTAATCTCGACTCGGCTCGGCTCGGCTCGATTATCTTATCAAACAAGCTTGAACACCCCAAAGCTCGGCTCGGCTCGGCTTGTTTACAACTATATTTCTCTGGTATCCATCTAAAGCAGGTAAATGATGAACTCTATTTGGATTGATCCAGTATTAGGATTATATAGATTAAACATTATTGACTTTGATTACAGTAATCTAGTAAATATATTTTCTATTTGTTGTATGGAGTGTTATGTTTTTTTTTTTTGTAATTCCTATCTAACATAGACTTTCATGGATTCTTGTCTTTAGAAATTGCAGACATATATATGACTTATTGGACAAGAACAAATTGAAGTTGTAAACTAGCTTGATAGCCTGCTGGCTCTACCACTATAAAAACCTACTTTTTGGTATTCACTTTCATTTGTTCTTAGAACAACTAAGTACGATATTTAATCTTCTTGTCTAATTTGATGTCTGAGTTTAAAAAAATGAAAGTTGTTCTGAAACCCAGGCACCATGTTTTACCCTCAAGTGAAGGAACAAAACATGGTTTCTTGCATTTTCTTTAAGTCTTATTGCATGTATAATGAAGAAGAAAACTATATCAGATGAACACTAAAAAGCAAGTGATGATATTGAACAAATTGGTCTTTGTGCCTCTTGATCGCACTTAAAATGGGTGAAAGTATTTTATTTTATTTTTTATGCTATCCATTCAGTATGTTATGTTTTCTTTATATCTCTTGGTTGGTACTTAAGGCATACGAATATGTAACTTCTATATTTTCTCTTCAGCTCTGATATCAAAGTTAATTTTTGAGAAAGATACCCAAGTAGAAAATATTAGTACCACTTCTAATCTTGAAGATCTGGAAATGAAAATCCTTCACACAGATAGTTTTGTTGCTGAGGTCTCTATGGTTTCTGACATTGATAGAGGTACATACTTCCTAGATACTTACAACTAATGTTTCTTTCTAATGGCTATTTCTTGATCATATTATTCTGCAAATTTTGCTACTTAATTTCTCTAAACAGGAATTTTGATTTACAACAGAGGACATATGTATATAACTATTGATTTATGTTTCTGGAATAGCTGTAATCTATGTATTTGAATTCACAACTGAATAGTACTGAATTTTACTGAGAAGCTAAACTATATATTGGTATGTAGGAAGATAGTGTAGTCAAAAAGTAGCATAATAGTTGGTCTAATGATGACTAAATGGGTACATTTTAATTTCTATGTTAATGAAACTTCAGTACAAGCATCAATGGATTTTGATCTAGGCATTCAACCCTCTTGTTTTAAAAGCTTTTACATGTGGCCAATGGAGATGTCAGCATTCTTCTATTGAAGTTTTTGATGTTCAAAATTGAACTGGAATAATGTGGGAGAGGTGGGGGCGCTAACTAGATGAAAAGTTAAGTACGTGACTAGTAATAATTGGCAACTATTGTTATTCTGCATGAGCTTCTTTAGGCCTTGTTTGTTTTGAAAAAAATATTATATAAATATTTGGCATTGACTTTTTTTAACACATTTAAATTTGTTAGAGGTAAATAATGCAATAAATATCAATTGTTTTCTTTCTAATTTTTAATTGTTCTTTTTTAGAAACTACATAAGTGAATATAAACAATTTTCATGAACCAAACAAGACTTAGTGTCCCTTTTCTTCATTTTTATTTCTTTAAGAAATATATAATACACACACACATATATATTTCCAGTGATCATTATTAATAGTTTATTATGGGTTTTAATATTTAGAAATGACATGTTTGAAGCCTGGGTCCTTGATAGCATATATTTATTGACATTGAGAGGTCAAAGAAGCACTTTTCTTGATACTTTATCATCTTGTATACATTGCAAACTATAAGTAATGATTAAAACATCCTAATTTTGCAACTTTAGATCTCCATTGACATATAATAGTTTTTAATGTTTTATAGGCTCACTTTTATTTTAACAGATTGTTTGAACTAGGCTTGTGGCCATATGTTTATTTTGTGTCAGGACAATGGTTCCTCCTTTGTTATATTTAATCATGGCAATTTGATAACTTGGCAATTTGACTTAAGCTATGTGTGCATATGATCACTTGCATGAAGAATGTAGGATATCTTGCGAATATGAGTTTAAAGTGATCAAGTTGGAAAATGGACTTCATGTATCGAGTGTGGAGACTGGAGGAACTTCTAACTCGGGTTGATCATCAAGTTTGTAGAAGATCCCAGAAATTAATGTATTGTAATGATTTATATTATATTCTTGATTTTATTTTGGCATAGATTGACTATATTGGTATGATTTTGTTTCTAAATAGTGTTTTTTATTTAGAGATTTTCATCTTGGGCCCTAGAGGATGTTTGCTAAGTTGTTTTGAGGTATAATGTTAACCATCAATTGTTAAAGGGAAAACCAAACTGATTTTCTTGGAATCCTTGTTTGTTCTAGTCGATTGAACTAAGTTGTGTCAACCAAGTTGTGAAATTGGTCACTACAAAAACATTTTGTGACCACTTTTGTTGACTAAGGTGAAAGTGCATTAATCAAGTTGACACAAATTCTAATGATGAGGGGTTGATATAAATCTAAGGTTGATTGATACAAGTGTCTGGATAGAGCCATTAATGCTATCTTTAAAGGTTTTCTTTTGTTTTTCTTTTGTGAAGCTTTTGACAATAGAGTCGCATGCAAACATCTCTATTGATCCCTTCATTATTCTTAAGTGTCAAAGGGAATATCAAGAGTCTTTGGAAGTAAAAGATTTCACTTTAATCTTGAAGGTTTCTTGTGTGATACTATTCTCACCTGGGGTAAGATCATTATCTATTAGGTGTGGTTGAAGTTTGGGGAGTACAGTTATTATAGAGGGCATCTAGAAGCATCTGCATTGTACCAAATTATAGTTGTTCATTAGAGGGGTCTGTAGCAATGATAAGAGCTCATATAGGAGGACCGAGGTAGGTCGTGGGATGTGAGTGATGCTTTGATATCTTGATCACACACGCACACTTGAATTTAACAATTGCATTTGAGATGTGTTGATTGTAAGAAATTATAAAACTGTTGCCTATTCATTGCCCTCTCCCAACATTTTATTATGAAAATTTGTTTGATAGAATGTTACTAGTGTCAAAACTTTTGTGATGTACTTGAACCATTTTCAAAGCTACTAATGTGCTGTGTTTGTCTTTTGCTTGTTAATGCAATTTATTGCCTGAAGAAAAAAAATTGTGATTCAAATGTGCTTCCTCTTTGTTCATGAAAAAGTGAATGCCAGTAGGGATGGTTGGGTCAGCTTTTAAAATCAAGTTTTTTTTTAGAATCAAATGGTATTATTTGTTATGATCATGGCACCCTTTATTGAAGGTGCCTCCTACTGAGATGGACAGAATTTGGAATTTGCTGCCAGGCCCTGTAGCCTTTAACCATATTACAAATAAAATAGATGGTCAGTGTTTATAGCGGTTATCTGTTGGGCACTTTTAGGAAGTTTCAAAATAATGAAAAAAAATCAATTTCTTTATTGGTTGGAGTTCTTAGTGATAAATTTGCTTGGGCTTCTATTTCGCTCATTCATTTTTTTCTTGTTTTTTAAATTTGTTGGATCTCATTATACTTTATGAAGTGTTTAATTGTTTCCTGCATAGGATGTGCATATGACAGTTATGTGGTGCAAGGTATATCAGAGATTGATCATAAATCTGCCCTTAAGAACCCTTTGTCAAAAATATCAACTTTGATGAAGCCTACTGCAAGTCAGTTGGCCAAACAAAATCAGCCTCGTGAAGTGAAGTCAATCAGCCGGTATGCACTCTACTGAAGTCCATGTGTTAATTTGTTTCCTTTTTTCCCCACCAAAGAGCAACCAAAAAAATGAGACTGACATTCCTGAACCAGAACACTATAAACTAATAGTCTTATTTTTTTCCTTGCTGTTGTCAGGACAGTTGTTGATGGAAGATTATTATCTCACGTTTATTTCTTTTTCAGATTCCGATATCAATTAGAATGTAAAAAGGAAAAAGGCTTCATAGACGTGAATGCTTATACTCATCAAGCGCCTAAAAGACAGAGATTGGAGAAAGGTCATTGCTACAAGGTGCAAAATAAACTTCATGTTACAATCAAATTCTTCATTAGTATACTTTCAATTAATTTAGTGATATGAAATAATGATGAAAACTCATCAAATAGTTTTTTGTACTTTCTTGGCTTAATAGTACTTGTCTGATTTTCCTTGTGCATAAATAAATGGCATGGAAGTGTTTATGATATTGGTCTTTATTTGTTTCTGATTTTCTATATCATCGTAGAAGTGTATGTTCTTTAAAAACAATGCGCCTTAACATATAATAAATTGTTGTTAAATGGGTGACGGGAGGTAGTTTAAAATCAATCAAAATTTTATTGTAGTTTCTTCAAGATTTTCCCCCATTGGTTAAGAGAGTCAGTGATATTTGGCACTTATTTTTATCCCTGAAACTATAGCTCCCGATTAGTATTGGACACCAAAATTAGAATTGATAATATTAGACATAACTCAATAACACAACCTAACTCAACTTGAAACATGATTAATATTTACAAAATATGCAAGTGACATAACACAACCTCTAAATGGGTTTAACATGAATTGATTTATTCATAAAGATTTTTTTTTTAAATATCAATAGTTTTTATGTCATATAATTAAATTTTTAGGCTTAGTTAATCTTACACCTTGTATAATTATTTTTTTAAAAAAATATAGTTATTTCAATATTTTTCTTATAGTTATTTGTTGACTCAAAAAATGACACAACCTATTTAAGACATGGCCGACATGACCTGACCAAAATTTCCACCCCTGCTTAAAATGTTTGAAACATCTTCTAGAAAATATATTTAAAGGATAACCCCTCTAGATAAGAAAAAAGGGCTCATGTGGTTGCTCCAATCCCTTCTTGTTATCTTGTGAACTAGTGCACACCAACATTGAGTGTCAGGTGAAATTCTTGTTTGGCACTTGAATAATTATTTATTTGCATGAACTCGTGCAAAAAGTAATAACAATGTAGAATTAATGCATCAAATGGAGGAGAATAGTGTTCATAATCGATAAGATAAATCAGAAAAAATGAGAAAAACAAATAAAATTATTCAATGAAGGAGATTAGTGATGTGTTTAAAAATGTTGAAAATGCAAGTGTTAAAAAAATAGATTAATACTTTAGCATAATATATCAATAATGTTGGGTTTAATAACTTTGTACTATATTCGATACAATCATGTTATTATGTGGCGCATCGAATGAAAGATGATTTTGTTGTGACATGTCTGATACGTATCACGATTGATATCACCTTCATTATCATTTGAAATATGATGTCATGAGACTTCTGTCAATTATGTGTTGGGTCTACCTTGGCTGTTGCCAACTTTGTGCATCCATGTGACAAATCCTTCTTCTATGTTATTGTTGACTTTCACATTCCTTAAAAGTTGAAATTCATGGAATACGGTCCAACCAAACAGGACCCCAGTTAAGTTTGACTGTGGCTACTGAGTCTATCTATCATGTTCTTGTTATCTGTTGTTGTAGTCTTTGCTCAGAAATATGTCAACAGCTGCAGTATGCTGCAAATCTATTGAGATGCTTCCCTAGGGATACCAACTTTGTCTTGTTGCACTGCTTGTGTGAAAGTAGATTTTAGAGAGCAACATTTAACAATTAACTTTTGAGTGTGAAGTTTTTACTACTATGTGCAGGGAACTGGTGTGAAGCAACAAGTTAACTTGTTCCACAAAGTCCCAGAAAAGGTAAATTCTTTAACTTAAAAGACTCCAAAGACATGTTAGTGTCTTCTTGAGACACTTTTCGAGTTAAAATTGTTCGCATATCTTTATTTGTAAATTCATATTAAGTTTCTGTTTAATTTTCTATAGAACAATTTTGCATTAGCAGAATAGGTTGCAATTTTTTTTTTAAGACTAACTGGATAACAGATGTAACTCTGATATACAACTTCCTTTCCCTTATTCTACTACCCTTTTTGCTTGTTTGATACTTGGAGTACAGTCTGCTATCTTTTTCAGGGAAAAGGATAGTCTTCTAAAATGCTTAATTGTTGTTGTTGTTCTTTACTTTGTCAGCAGCATTTTCTGGAGACTAGAAAAAGCAGTCTTACTGATACAGGCAATCAGCTTCCTAGATTGAAGCTTACAATACCAAGGGAACCTGAACTGAGAACTACAAGAAGGGCACTCAGTTTAAGAACTCAACAACAAAAGTAATGCTGTTGGATTGTGTAACTTTTCATTTGTTACTTCAGATTTTTTTTTAATAAATATTTTTCATTTTTAGAAGGTTAGATGATTCTAGGTGCTGTACGGAAAGGACAGTAACGTCTATTCCTAAATTCAAAGCACTCCCTTTAAACAGAAAAGTAAGTGCCCTAGAATTGCTAAAAGAAAGGTAAGAAACAGTTGAGTGGTCCTGTATTAGCTGGTTGCAATTTGCAGATTCTTGAAGTTCCATCTCTGCCGCTTCCTCGAAAGACTACTCCCAGTTTGCCAAAATTTAAAGTATGTGTGAGGAATTTCCATTTTCTCCTAGCGCTTGAAGATTCATAAACTATTTAAGCTATTCCAATTTGTTACATGTAGTTCTCCAAATAGAATTGTGATATTTTGGCCTCTTTTTTATTTTTTAACAGGAATTCAGTTTTAGGACTGATGACAGGGCTCTAGCACACAACGCATCTGCATCTTCAATGGTAGGTGTTATAAAGGTATTATCTTCTGTTTTTATAGCAAATCATGGACTTCATTTACATAAGAAAATGCCAATCAGTTTCAACTACCAAACTACTGAATATATGGTAAACAAGCTTTTTAATATTATATGATATTATGCTTTTCTTAAGGAAAAATGTTTTGTTCAAATATGCAGAATACAGATAGTCATAATCCTACTGTTACAGGAGGTGGTGCTAATTCTGTAAGGACACAACCACAAGAGTGAGTTTTCTTCCTTTGTTGTATGATAGTTTTTCTCCAATGTATTGGAATAAGAAAATTATTGCTTGGGAATAGTTTGATTGCAATACTAAGTTTGTACTTTGTAGAACTATTGAATTACACAGAAACTTATAATACATTTTTCGCAGTTAGTTTCATGCTTATGCGAGTCCACTTGTGTCTTGAGATTGATATGCTAATTATCATTTTGATCAATCTCACATAATTAGCCAAGCATAGCTACTGCTGATTTGTGCAGTATCTTGTTTAGGTTGACAAATTTAGCAGGGATTTAATATTACTTAATAACGTGTGTTGATAGGGTGACTTAACATGCATAGTCGGCACACTTGGCTCATGGTTTTGACAAAGACACAATCTGTCCTTTTTGTGGTCCATTTCAATGTCAGAAAGAGAGCAAGCTAGAAGGAGAAGCTATAATACAGTAGTTAATATTATGAACGGGCTAGTTAAAATGAATATATGGTCACTATTTTTCATATATATTATGCTTGGTCCAGTTGTGCTTGCTATTGTAATATATTTTCCCCCAAATGAATAGAGATATAACTTGTGTATTCTATTAAATATGGTGGCAGCTTTTGTATAGTGATATTTTCTATTCTAATTTATATCAATCTTGTGTACCTATTCGACAAGGTAATTTCATTTTCTAATCCTGGAATAACTAAACTAATTTGAAAAACAATAATAAATTAACAAAATGCATGTTCTTCTATTGCAGTTTTTTTTCTTTGATTAAACACAAACCATTTTTTTTTTTAAATGTGAAAGGGTGCAATATGGGGTTTTCTTATAAATGATATAGTGAAGTTTTGTTGCATTTGAGTTTGAGGTCAATGGAATTCTCAGATAACCAGTGTCAACTTCAGCATCTAATTGAAATTTACTAATTGTAGTGCTTGTCATATTTCGTTACTTTGTATTTCAATAATTCTTTTCATTTAATTACTTACATTATTGATATTGAAAGGAATGCTGAAGGTAAATGCATGCCAATAAGATTCAAAGCTCAAACCTTAAATCCAAAGGTATAAATTGTCTCTGTTTTAGCTTTTGTAAATTAGAAAATGCAAGTTTGCCTAGAAGTTTAATCTGACCTCTGTATCCTTAACCGGCAACTAATTACTTGTACTCCAACAGAAAATTGCACATTGTATTGTTGTACTCTAACTAATAGGTTTGCAAGATTTCTCTTTTGTTTATGTAGTGTTTTTCATATATCCGAGTGTATTCTTTTAAGCAGATTCTTATGAGCAAAGGAGATATTGGGGTATACCGATGTGCGAAACGAGAATCAACTAAACCGAAGGTTTTAATAATGTATTTCTAAAATCCTTATAAAAATAAATATTTATCTTATTTCTATTTGATTTTTTTTTCCGTAGGAATTCAATTTTTCAACAACTAAAAGGTTCCAACAATTGCCTCTAGCAGAGTTATTCAATGAGGTAGTATATTTTGCATCCCTGATTGATCTTATAAAGACATCTTCATTTACTTGCACTTGCCTATATGCTGATTCTGTCCTGTTATTTCTAGTTATCTTTAACTGCCGAAGCTCAACAATCTAATATACACCACAAAGTTCGCGTATCAAATGGTTCAACTATCAAGGTTTCGATCATTTTAACTCATCTCCTCGATCTCAATATATTTCCTTCCAACTCTGCATATTGATATTTCTAAATTCTCCTCAACTTATTTTTATTGAGTTATTCACTACTTCCTGTACTGTTTTTGGAAAGGACTCGAAAGAAAACTTAATCCAAATTGGACAGCATTGAAAAATTGAACAGAAGCAAGTTTTTATATCTCATTGATTCGGGCGACAGTATTATTGGTAACTGTTTAAATGCTTTAATTGCAATTGCTTTTACCATTTCGTATATTGGAAGTTCTTATCCATCATTATTGTTTGGCTCTCATGTCCATGTCACATTTATTTCTGTTTTATATTCTTTAACTTCATCTCACACTGAGACAATGCTAATATTTCTAATTGTTCTTTGTAACAGGAGTTTTGACATCCATGTCCATAGCCAAAAGGGCATCACATCCATTTGTACAGTTTGTAGTTGACCTTTCTTTGTTTAAACTCAGAAGTTAACTTAAGTTGAGTAGTTGACCCTGCAATTCCCTTGCATTGCTGTGCTGCCACAGTTTTGGTTTCGCTGTCTGAGTTAGCTTTTTGTTCACTCATGACTTTACATTAAACACTGCCCATACTTGATTTCAAGGAAACAGCATCTTTCTGTGTTTTAGCTCTCCTTCCACTAGATATAAACTCTCTCCATGTCCATTCCATGAAGATATAAAATGATCGTCTTTCTTTGTGTACAGATGGATTGAATAAATGTAGATGGGGTTCACCAATCAAATGTATCATCACAGAATATTTATTACATTTATATGGATCAGAATCTAGAATAATGAGCTTGCTAGATTTGATTTGCTTGCCCCTAGTCTCAACTTGTTTAGTCGGCCTACCTAAATTTGCAAGCCCTTTCAACTAGATTGTCCTTGGCTTGACCTGCCCACTCAAATTGTCCGACTGATTTGCTCGACGATAACAAGCCCGCTACAGTTCGACTTGTATATGTTTTATACGCTTCCCAAACAATCTATTAATTTGATGGGTTTATGTTAAGCTGTGATTTAATCGGGTGGTGTTGTTAATTGTTGCATAATTTTATGAGTTCTTAGATAATTCTCACATTCTTTGAAATCTAAAGATTATTAGACCAATAATATTTTGATATTGCACACATCATTACAGTTAGGGGTGTCAAAAATGAACTCAATCTGACAACCCAATCTGAGTCGACCCGAAAAAAATCAGTTTCGGGTTGGACATTTTCGGGTTTAGGTTGGTGGATTTTGGGTTGAAAATTTTCGGGTTAGGTCGGGTCGGGTTGGGTTGACTCGAATTTAGGAGTTAGTTGATTTTTTAGTGTTAAATTAAATTTTATTTAAAAAATTAAGATGTTTTTATGTATATTAATATCAAAGTTAGTATAATAGTAATGAAGTATTGAGATAAAAGTGAAAAATTATTGGGAAAATAGCTAAAAAAGTTATTTTGGATCCGGTTATATGGGTTATTCAGGTTGGGTTCGGGTTGGCTGGG
>JBBPFQ011078889.1:0-10231 GCA_037974815.1 Kaempferia elegans | reverse complement strand
TTGCTCTTTTAGAACTCTCTAGAAACCTGCTTCTTTTGCTATTTCACTACGTTTCCTTCCCCTTCTCAATCACTTGCTTTTATTTACTGTTCATTACCCTAATATCTTATTCACGACATCTCTTCACCTCTCCAGGCGACGGCAATTTGGGCGGACTACGCAGCGACGGCGATTTGCGGCAGACGACGCAGCAACGGCGACAACTTTCTCCACTTCGGCAAGTCAAAACTACGACGGACTTCCTTCCATCTCCTCTTAGAACTGTGTTGCCTTCGTCTCCTTCCCGCTGAAGCTTCTCATCTCCTTCCCTTTCCATAAGCCACCGACGTTGTTCCCTCATCTCCTTCCCTCTTAGTAGCCACCAAGGAAGCTGATACAAAGGTATGCCTAAATGTTCTTCTTCCAAAAAAAAAAAAAAAGATTCAAACCCACCAAAGGTTTAAATCTGTTCACCCTTTTAAAATTCAATGTGTCGCATTGGTTCTATTCTAAATATGTACAATAGCAAAACATTTAATACATTTCGATTTATTTTGTTATTGTCATTCTTTTGATGATGGAGTGATTGCTGTTCAGCTAATCTTCAATATGATACTTTCTTATTATTTCAGTTGGTTATGGTTATGTAACTAGTCATGGTAATGCAATGTACAAATATTCTGAATTCTGAATTTCATTTCTCAGCCTAGAATACTGATGGCAATGGCTAGAGATGGATTGTTGCCTTCATTTTTCTCTGATGTAACGAGCGCACACAAGTTCCAGTGAAGAGCACAATTGTAACTGGGATTTTTGCAGCATCCCTAGCATTCTTTATGGACGTTTCACAACTAGCTGGAATGGTAAATAACTTGAGGATCTACTGTGTTTTTGCATAGTTTTTCACCTTCGATTGATTCTGAGAAGAAAAAAAATGTGAAATAAACTGCCGTATTCTCAGTAATAACCACCTTGCATTTGGTTTACTCTGCATAGGTCAGTGTTGGCACACTTCTTGCATTCACCGTAGTTGCAGTTTCAATCTTGATACTGAGATATGTTCCACCAAGTGAGGTTCCACTGCCATCATTTCTCCAGCAATCAATTGATTCAGTTTCATTTCACCATAATTTTCAAAATAATGGGGAAGAGGCAGATTCTTCTGGAATTATCTGCAGTAACGAAGACCAAGATGATGGCATATCTCAAGAAGTTTCTAAGGAATCATCTGATTATCCTCTGATTGCAAAGGAAAGTAACAAAGGTAATAATGACTTAAATCAATGAAATCCCTGAGCTGTGCATTTCTTTATTGGTCACTAATTGTAGATTTCATATATCACTATTTAGTTATGCTCTTATTGCACATACTTAGAGCCTCATGATCACATACCTTTTTTTTAAGTATGCATCATCGATATATCAGTTTGTTTAGAGTTAATGGCCATATGAATGTATGTAAAAGTTTAGTCCTGTATGAATGACCATATGTGATATTTAGCGTACACCATCTATACTGAATTAGTGGGATTGATGGGATTAAACGTGGTATAAGTTTATAATATAATGAACAGTTGAGTTGATTACACATCAAAATTATATAAAATTCATCTAATTATGTTAAACTATGATTTATAATAATTTCATTTATTATTCACAGAAGGTTATTGAGATGTTAAGACTTAAGATATCAAATCATTAACAGGTTCTGAATTCTAGCCTTAGTATTAATCTAATTATATTTATTATTATTAAATGCTAATTTATATTAAAAAACAAATAATAAATGATAATTACTCAGGAATAAGTATAAGATTATTTTATTGTGTTTTAAAAAATTTACATTTAAAATATGGTATTTATAAATATTAACTGATAGCATTATAATAATTGTATTAATGACACCAGAACAATATATAATTTGTCTAATAATGTTAATAATGGAATTATTAAATTATAAAATATTAAAAATAGATGTAAACATGTGATTATCAAACATCTTAATCATGCAACAATGCTTCTTTCGTACACAGCTGCACCAAAAGATTGTTGTTTCTTGGAAAAGCATTCTATGCCTCCCCTCACTGCTTGTCTTCTCAGTTTCAGGTGAGGTCTCACCCAATTCTAACTATGACCCCCAATTTCTGTTGATTTTGCCAGACTTCTGCTGATTTATACCTACTTTTTCCAAGTTTTCCTAAAAAATCAGATTGGAGTCAGCCAAGATCGGCTGATTTATCAAACCATCATCAAATGCCTACAAATGTATTTTGGATAATAACCTGGATACCGATCATAAATATTAGAGCTAATGGTTGTGTTTGTAGAGTTGTAATTCTTCATGGAAGACTAGCCAGGGAATCCTTTGTACAGGCCTAATGGTTTATGTCTCTCAACTCAGTTGCAGAGAATTTGAACGAACAAACACGGCGGCAGAAAGCAGGTTGGAGCATCGCATTAGTTTGCATTGGAGTGCTTATCCTCACTACATCAGCTTCGTATTCATTCTTCCCTAAGTAAGTTATACATTAAATTTTGTTTGTTTAAGAATTTGATATCAATTTTAGATCTTTTAGTTAAAACAATAATCTTCATTTCCATGATTTATTTGAAGAAATATTCTAGTTGCAAATTTATATGTTGATAGGCCACTGTAGCATGTTGTGGCCCAGTTTGTAGACAGCAAGAGATAAAATGGAGCATATACTGATGCTTAAGAGTGTCAATTTGGGTGGATTGGATCGGATTCGGATCGGGTTGTGAAATTTTTTTTTAACTCTCAACTCAAACCCGAAATCCCTGAACCCGAACCCGGATAACCTGATCCAATATAACTTTTTTTAGCTATTTTCTCAATAATTCTTCACTTTTATCTAATACTCTATCACTATTATACTAACATTAATATTAATATACATAAAACATCTTAATTTTTAAAATAAAATTTAATTTAACAATAAAAAATCAACTAACCTCTAAATTCGGGTCAACCCGAACCTTATCTAACCTGAACTCAACCTAAAACCCTCCAACCCGAATCCGACTTGAACCCGAAAATCTTCAATCCGAACATGATTTTTTTCGGATCGATTCAGATTGGGTCGTCAGATCGGATTCATTTTTGACACCCCTACTAATGCTAGACCCAGTGTATTTTAGTCCTATCCATAGGAAATTATTATAGCAGTTACAATTTCCCACCTGTAAATTTCATAGGATTCTCTTCGAGTAATTTTTTAAAAATCTTTTTCTTCCTAGATTCTGAGCTTTACCTAGTGTTTGCTCCAATGCCGAAAATAGGGACCATGCCATCGTGAACTATACATTACATATAAATAAGCTACCGGTCAATTTCATTTACACAAAAATTTTTTTGGTGTCATCCTCTAGGAGCTTCTAATAGTCTTCCGATCGCGTCTTTATAGTTTCCTACGGTACACTGCGTGCTCAGTCGGGGGCTTACTTCTTCTAGGTGGTTTGTATGTTCTTTCTTGGATAGATCAAGATGATGCTCGCCACAGCTTTGGGCACAGCGGAGGTACTCTATGATTATGCTCTTTGCACTCTGATAAGTTTAACAGTATAATGGTGATAATGGATGTTGGATCTCTGCAGGTTTTATATGCCCGTTTGTTCCATTTCTCCCCGTTTGTTGCATCCTCATTAACGCGTATTTGCTAGTAAATCTCGGGTAAGTTAGGAATCTCTGATGTTCCAGGAATGCTTCAGGTACAAGACAATTGGGAATCAGTAGTGTTGTAGACTAGACAAGAATATGCTCAATGCCATAGAAATGGTTTAGAATAAAAACATGATTCAAGATGGCTAATAACCAACAACAGCTTGCCATGATCTAACTCTCTGATCATATTTGATTGTCTTTTGATGCTAGTGTTGCGACATGGCTCCGTGTTTCTCTCTGGCTGTCGCTGGGGGTTATCGTGTACGTGATCTACGGGAGAACCCACAGTTTGCTGTCCGACGTTGTATACGTTCCCGCGGCACATGCGGATGAAGTATTCAGAACCTCAGGGTATGTGGCATAGAACCCATCACCACCATTTACCATGTACCACTTGTAAAAGAAGAATTGTAACATACATAACTGCTACTACCTCCCAAGGAGTGTAAATAGCTTGTTCAAAGATTGATTTTATGATCCTTCTCTCAAATTGTAACATTATTGCTTTATGCATCAATATGTAAATGATACACCACAAGTTGAATGCTTGCAAAGTTTCGTAAATTGCCTTGACACGACCTCTTGTGAAAACGATCATACAGGTGTTTAGAATCTAGCTCCACCTTGACTAAGGGATAAATGAGTCAAGCCGCTCGTGAACTATTCGGATCTTAATTTAAAAAAAAAATTGTTCGACTTCATTCAATTATGTTAACAAATTTAAACTCTAGCTCGATTTCAAGCTTGAAAATATTATCGAGTCAAGCTTGATCTTAATAGTATTTGATTTATGAGCTCATGAATATGTTCATTTAGAGGCTTTATATATAGAGAGAGAAGAAAGAGAGGTTTATTAGCTTACACACCCCATCGTGCATGATCACCGTGGACAAGTGCCTGCGGGAGGCACTTTCACTGCATGGAAGGCGCTTTCCATATAGACAATTGCCTATGGTGATCACGCACTGTGGGCGTGTAAGCTAATAAATAAATAAATAAATATAGAGAGATCTTAGCCTGCACATTCACCCACGCGCATCACGCGATGAGCATGGGCGAGTGTGCAGGCTGAGATTTTCATGTGTGTGTATATATATTAACAACAAAAGTTAAGACACTGCATTAGCCATCAGCGAATAAGATTTTGTTTTTGTTTTTGTTTCCTTTCTGATTGCTGAATGAGATCCTAAAGTATATAGCATTTACATAGTATCACACTGGTACCTTGCTTGAAGAATCAGATCCTAAAATTTCACCAATAGTCTCCGCATGAGCAGCTTCCTTTATCAAAATGATGAAACCGATAGGGATCACGTAATACGATTGCTCGGCATGCAAGACTTGAAACGAATTTCATCCAATTATGGCAGTCGCTACACACGCGAAGATTCTTCATTACTAGGAGGGGGATTTCTGGAGACAAACTCATTAAACCAAAAGCAACAGCAAGCTTCTCGCTGTGAGTGTGTGCTGTGTGGTCTTTCTGATCTTGCTCTGAATCATGTAATAAATAGTACTTATCTTGCGTGTAGCCTATTTCGGCAGCCCTGTTGTTCAAGTCTTCCAAGAATTTATAGATTGCATCTGCTTGTGCATGCAACTTGTCTCCAACAAAGAATGCATGAACCTTATTCTTTACTTCGATCCAACTTCGTCCAGGCTCTTTTTTAACACCTTTATCTTTCATCAACTGCCTCACCTCGTCCCTACAATCCCATTTCCTTGCCACTGCATATATGTTTGACAGGAGAACATAGCTGGCTGAATCATCTGGCTCTAACTCCAGAAGATGCTTAGCTGCAACTTCTCCAATTTCCAAGTTCTTGTGAACTGTACAAGCACTGAGTAAGGTTCTCCATACCATAGCATCTGGGGCAATTGGCATCTCCTCAACGAAGTCTTTAGCACGGGCAAGTTGTCCACTGCGTCCCAGAATATCCACAATACAAGCATAATGATCTGGCCTTGGAAGTAGACAATGCTCTTCCCTCATTGACCTGAAGTAGCCAAGCCCTTGATCTACTAAACCTATATGACTACAAGCAGCTAAAATGCCTATGTAAGTAACATGATTTGGTCTAAGTTTTTCTTGCTTCATTTGCTCAAAAAGCTTTAGAGCATCATGGCCATGCCCGTGTTGGGAATAGCCTGTAATCATTGCATTCCATGAAATCTCATTCCTCTCAGGCATTATGAAGAACTCAGTTTTTGCATCTTCGATCAAACCGCATTTAGCATAAAGAGAAATTAATGCATTACCAGCCTCTATTTCACAGTCATAACCAGTTTTTATAATTCTAGCATGGATCTGCTTACCTTGTTTGATCTCAGCCATGTTGGCAGAGGCACTCAGTGCAGATCCAAATGTAAACATGTTTGCCCTAACACCATACTTGTCCATTTTCTCAAACACCTTTAGAGCCTCCTCCCAGCTTCCACTCTGTGCAAATCCTGATATCAATCCATTCCAGGAAATCTCATCTTTAATCATAACACTGTCAAACACAGAATAGGCTTCCTTTGTCCTACCACATCGGGCATATAAGTTGATGAGTGAATTTCCGATTGAAATATCTGTTGCATAACCACTGAGACAAGCCTGTGCATGAATCTGCAATCCCTGTTTGATGGCTTTGATTCCAGCACATGAACTAATAGCACTAGCTAAGCCAATGTTATCCGCTTTTATGCCATGCAATTGCATTTCCACAAATGTTCGAAGAGCTTCTAGGCAAAAGTCATGCTGTGCATAGCCAGCAATCATGGCAGTCCAAGAGACAACATCTTTCTCGTCGAGTCTTTCAAGAATATCCCTAGCCATCTCAAAGTGTCGACATTTGGAATACATATCTATGAGTACACTACTGACATAAACATTAAGCTCAAATCCCGTCTTTATGGTCAATGTATGAATTTGTTCTCCGAGTTCAAGATCACCTACATAAGTGCAAGTTCTTAGTATGCTGGGATATGTATATTGATTAGGCTGCATGCCCTCACTTTGCATCTGGTAGAACATATCAAAAGATTTTCTTAAATCACCCATCTGACCATAAGCAACGAGCATTACATTCCACAAGACAACATTCCTTCTATCAGTTGAATTGAAAAATTCACGGGCAGTTTCTATGTCAGCGCATTTAACATAGAGATCGAGAATGGACCCCTCGATTATATATTCTGAAGCCAATCCAGCTTTAAGCACATAAGAATGGAGCTGCTTTCCTCTCTGAACATCTCCAATAGAGCTGCAAGCAGTTAGAAGAGCAGCAATTGTGATAGAGTCGGGTCTGAATCCTGCCCGTTGCATAAGTTCAAAAATACGAAAAGGAGTTTCCCTCTTCCCATTTTGTGCATATCCAGAAATCAGTGTGTTGTATGTGACTCTATCACGACATTGCATTTCATTGAATATTTGTTCTGCCAATACTAGACTTCCGCACCGTGAATACAATGTAACAAGAGCATTGCCCACGACAGTTTCAGAGGAGAACCCTTGCTTAACCACTTGGGCATGGATCAACTCCCCATGCTCAAAGAGATCAGTCTTTGTGCAAGCACTGAGGGCACTGGACAGAACATAAGGGGTAGGAACAATTCCATAAAGGTGCATCTCCCTAAAAAGATGAAGAGCTTCTCCTCCTAACCCATTTTGTGAAAGACAAGACACCATGGCCACCCATGAAATGCTATCTTTCAGCATTAAGTCCTCAAATACAGACCTTGCAGAATCTACATAGCCACTTTTCGAATACAGATCGATCAAAGGATTGCCAACAATAGAATCACAAACAAAACCATACCTTATTGTCTTCGCATGAATTTGTTGCCCAAGGAACCAATAATTATTATTTCCACAACATGCTCGCAAGGCGCTAGCAATGACAACGGACTGAGGATCACCACAGTTTCTCATTATTTGTATAAACCGGCTTAAAACTCTGTCGTGCTCTTTTCTCTGAAGTAGCCCCGCAATCTTGTGGTTAGATAAATTTCTGTGAGGCATATCATCAAGCAAATTGATTGCGCCGTCACTGAATGCCAAATATGAATCAACATGACAATTTTGCGGAGTGCCAACAAAGTTGCATAGCTTCTTCAAATTCCCAGTATGCGTCTCTCTATCATCCACTAAAGAACCAACATTAGGTATACAATCGAGCAGAGAATCACGTGAACTACGACCAACACGAACACCAACATCCACTTCATTAAGAACGATAAAGGCGTCTCTTTTTGACATTGTCTCGGTTGTATGGCCTTCCACTTCTCCTTCAGTTGATTCATCCTGAGCGTGGCAAGCTGCATAGCGGCTGCTGACTTTCCTAACAAAAAGAAGAGACTTTGCAACGAAAAAAAAAAAGTCATGACTAGAATTACAGACATATGAAGGCCATAACTCGCCAAAAGAGGGATCGGAATGGAGCGTCACCTTAAAGATGCTATTTTTCGAGAAGGCAAAGATCGAGGAGGATGATATGGGGCGTAGTGAAAATGGCACCCCCAGCATAAGCCTCGATGAGGTTTGAAATGCATGAGTCGCTACCTGGAGATAGCCCGAGTTAGTGAAATTTGCTATTACTGAAACTTGGCATATACAGAATGGGACGTAGCAGGGGAGTTCGCTTCGCAGCCGGACGAACGACGAAGGGCGGCGGCGGCGACGAAAGGGCGGAAGGCGGAGGACGGAGCTGGGCGATGGGAGAAAAAGAAAGAATATAAAGAAGTGAGAAAACGGGCCATATATGGTTTATTGTTTAGGTCTCAAATTTAATTTTATTTTATTCCAACTTTTTATTTTTTAATTTTTTTTAAAATAATAATAACCTTTTTAATAATCATAAAAATGATAAGAATGTCTTATCGTATTTTTCATAGAAAATAGTCTTGCATTTAAAATTAAAAGGGTAACTTGTTTTAAACTCTCCAAGTTAAAGCTATTATACATCGAAAAACAATCCTTAACGAAGCATCTATTATTTGATCTAGTTATCATCTATCTTTAAAATAATATTAATAATTGAAATTGATATAATGGCAAATTGAATGTAGAGCTAAGTTTATAGCTAATGTCATTGTATCTCTTATCGTCGAAGTTCCTACAAATGTGAGATGATTTTCTACTAGAGTGAACAACAAATCCTTTTCAATGGGGAAGAGAAAAAGGAAAAGAATAAGCTCAATTGAATTAAAGAGTCAAGATGCTCAAATTAATGATCATCCACGTAAAAGTTTATTCATTTTTAAGAACTCATTAATGTTTATTTACTAGAATCCACATTCAATATCTTAAACTCCTTCATACATAAAGCATTAGATTACTTGATTGAAATTTAATTTTCTTAATGAAAATTAGCCATGTATTGATGTAAGTTCACATTCTAATGTAATTTATTATAATAATTATTATTGGGCTATAACAATTAATAATGATAATATTGAAGTATCTAACTGTTATAATAATTTAAATATTTTTAAAATAATTTTGATTAAGATTAAATAATTTTAATTAAATTGATAAAGAATTTTAAATAAAAATTATTATATATTTTAATCGGTTTGATTTAACACGTTATAGTAGTTACTCCTAACTAATATTGAAATGCGAGTATTTTTAATAAAAAAAATTATATGATCAAACGTTTTTAGTTTTTTTTAAATATGATTAAAAGTATTTTATTTAAAAAAACAATTTAATTAATCTCCATTTGATTGGAAATAAGAGAATCATTATCTCGATAAATAAATCACATAATATTTTCTCAAACAATATGTTTAAATTATTTATGAATAAGCCTCACCTAATTTTAGAATTGGGCAAAAATTAAAAGTGCATAAGATGGATATTCTATTTTCATTAAAGTCAAATCAGCATCCAATTTAGTTAGAACTATCCAAAATATTCTTATATTGTCTTATCATTTTGCCTTGTAGAGACTAGTTTCTAGCTTATATAATAATGACTTTGAATATTTTAATTTTGCTTTTGCAAGTAATAACCTTATTAAAATAATATTTCAACCATCAAAACAATAATGGAGAAACATTATTTGATTATGATCAATTATGTAGAAGTTAGCTACTAGCTTGGATAAAATATAGAATCTAGTTGTTAATTTTCTATATGATTTTATATCATTTTGATTTTATTGATTTAAGTGATAATCTAATTAAATAATATTTTAAAAAATAAAATAACTATGTAAACTATAACACACTTATTACATTTTAAATGAGATATGCATAAAAATTAACATGTAACTTTTATAATAATTAGTAACTACTAAATACCATTTTTTTACTTCTGTGTCATTCACCATGAGTACGTCATGATTTACTTTGATGGTCGGTAAAAAATTTCTATGGGATCAGACCAGGCATAATAAGTCTCGAGTACCTCTCGGGCATAATGAGTCCCGAGTACCTCTCGGGCATAATGTGTCCTGAGTACCTCTCGGGCCTATAAAGCTTAGAGTACTTGTCGGACACAATGTAACTATGAGTACATCTTGGACATATATTATTAGAAACCCCTCAATTAAAAGTGTGAGCCGTCTTATGAAAGGTTCG
>JBBPFQ011078888.1:0-20765 GCA_037974815.1 Kaempferia elegans | reverse complement strand
ATTATGTCTAGATAGTTCAGAAGATCTTAGTAGCTAGTGTTTAGAAACTAATTCCCTGTGGATACGATAATCTTTTATATTACTTCGATATTCTCATTCACTTGTGAGTGTATCAGTCGGCGAGCTGGCGACGTCGACCACGCGTTGGCAGACGGCGTTGTCTCACATGTGGGTGGAGGGGGAGAAGTTTCAGCGGAAATTGCATAGCAAACTTGAATTTTGGAAATCAAAACATAAGTTCATTAAATCAACCAACTTACATTTTAATATGATATTCTTAACATGCCTTATATCTTATCGATTTATTTTCGTAAAATCCAAAACGACTCCAGAAAATTCTAAAAAATTCTTATAAAATCTTAATAAATTTTATAAACATATTTCCTGATTAATTATCTATTTTTATTTTATAATTTTCTTTAAGAAATTTAATTAGTATAAACTTTAATAGTTTTTTACAATTCTTTTCATCTAAATATTATATACATATATTTAAATAATATATTAAATATATTTGTTTTTTGATATTTTACATTATATATAAGAAAACGATGGAGGCAAAGATAAGGAGGGAATGTGCTAAAAAAAATTTAAAAAAATAATAGGAGAGTGAGAACAATTATAGGAGAGTGGGAAAAGATATGATAGAAAAGTTATTAATTAGAAATGTCAATAATGAAAGATTAAGGTGACATTTGATTGATGAATTTAAAAATGAGAGAATGAAATCATAGTAAATTTTTATAAGACTTTTTATTGTTGTTAATTTATGTATTCACGTCTTTGGTCTAATTAATTTTAGAAGTGAACACAGATCCATCACTATATAAACCTGAGAAGTTCAGACGAGTCTTGACATTGTATCCAAGGTCATTAGTGTCATTCTTATGTCTTATCACCATATCGTGCCAGGATTGAAAGAATGATCAGTTAAAGTGGAGTGAATATTTTGATTAATCGGAGTAGTTTCGTAAATTGTGAAAAATTAACATGTTCCGAACTCTCATAGGCATCCATGAAAAAAATAGAGAGGGTTATTTGTAAAAATTGTCGAATTAACCATTTCTGGTGCATTGTGTTTCGGAGAGGCCGAGAGACGGTGAGCTCCGATGGTGGTGGCGAAGGTGAAGGGGAACATCGGGAAACGGGCACCACCAGCGACCGCGGATCACGCGGGAGGTTTCGTGGCTCCCCTCGCGCGTCCTCTCCCAATGTCTGGACAGCGCGCGCTAAATCACTTTTGGTTCAAGCACTCCCACCCTCTTCTCCTTTACTCCCCTCGCTTCGTTTCAGGGTTCCCCGCCCTGCTGCCTCCCCTTCGCCTCCGAATTCTTCCTTACCTACTTCTTTATCCGCCCTCCTCCTCCTTCGGAAAAGTTGCTTGATGCGAACTGATCCAAAATGGTGCGTAATTCTAAACGGAAGCCCTCCATTTCTTCTTTTTCTGGTCACATTTTGTTATTTCTCATCCCTCAGAAACAATCTTTCGGGGTTTTTTTTTCCTAGGAAAAGGAAAACACCGTTCTTTTTTTTTTTTGTTTTACAATTAGAAGTGGAAATTGTAATTTTTTTTTTTTTTTGCAGGGAACTTCCGTCAACATTATTATGGGTTCTCATGTGTGGGTAGAAGATCCACAATTGGCATGGGTTGACGGACAGGTCACTAAAATTACTGGTGAAAACGCCGAGGTCCAGACTTCTAATGGGAAAACGGTAAGCCGAATGCTTAATGCTGCCGTCCCTATTGTGTTCAAGCATAGAAACCGACGGCTATATAGTCTAAAAGAATTAATCACACTTTTAAAAAAAAAAAATCATCTTGGAGCAAAAAGGTGGGAACCTACCAATTCACACAGAGAATATCTTTTGATCACATGCAAATGATGACAGACTCAAGTATGTATTTCTGGTTATATTAGGTTGTCACTACACTGTCAAAAATGTATCCAAAAGATACGGAAGCCCCTCCTGGCGGGGTTGATGACATGACAAAACTATCGTATTTGCATGAACCGGGAGTTCTGCAGAATTTGTCCACAAGATACCAACTGAATGAAATATATGTATGTTCTACCTCATTTATTGTATGTTTTACTTTTGTGGTATGGTGTTCTAATGTTGATAAGCATTTCCATGGCAGACTTACACAGGAAATATTCTAATTGCTATAAATCCATTTCAAAGGTTAAGCCATCTATATGATTCTCACATGATGACACAATATAAAGGGGCTCCATTAGGCGAGCTAAGTCCTCATGTGTTTGCAGTAGCAGATGTGGCATACAGGTTTTACTTAAATGGTGTTGCTTAAAGGATTCTGTTCTTTAACTTAAAACTGTATGATTATGAGTTATGTATGAACAGGGCAATGATAAATGAGACAAAGAGCAATTCCATTTTAGTTAGTGGTGAAAGTGGCGCTGGAAAAACTGAGACAACAAAGATGCTTATGCGCTATCTAGCTTACTTGGGTGGACGTGCAGCCACTGAAGGCCGAACAGTGGAGCAGCAAGTTCTTGAAGTAAGTTGAGGATTTGATGGTTGCTATGCGCTGTCGAAATAGAGCTCCCTGCTAGCTAATGCTATCATCGAGTACTAAGTGTTTGATATGTGACCATTTCAGTCAAACCCAGTTCTTGAAGCATTTGGCAATGCAAAAACTGTGAGAAATAATAACTCAAGGTAACACATGAGAAGGTTTTGTTTGTAATGATGGAGTGAACTTCTTTACTAATTCATTTTGTCATGAATGCAGCCGTTTTGGCAAGTTTGTGGAGATTCAGTTTGATAATAAAGGTAGAATATCTGGTGCTGCCATCCGAACCTACCTTCTTGAGAGGTCAAGAGTATGCCAGATATCTGATCCAGAGCGTAACTATCACTGCTTTTACCTTCTATGTGCAGCACCTACAGAGGTGTGCCTTTCTTTTTCTTGGACAATTATTATTTGTGATGTTACTATGTGCTGTGAAGGTCATGGTGATTGTTGAAACATTTTCCTATCATAACATTCCAGGTGACTGAAAAGTACAAATTAGGGAAACCAAATACATTTCATTATCTTAACCAATCAAACTGTTATGAATTGGTTGGTGTGAGTGATGCCCATGAATATTTAGCCACTAGGAGGGCTATGGATATTGTAGGAATCAGTGCACAAGAACAGGTAGAGATTTATTTTATTTTATTCTTATAACAGCTATCATGACTAACAAAAGGGAATAATCTGATTATATTCTGTTTTATTCTCTTCACAGGATGCCATTTTTAGGGTTGTTGCAGCCATTCTTCATCTTGGAAATATTGTTTTTACCAAGGGACAAGAGATAGATTCATCAGTTCCCAAGGATGACAAAGCTAAGTTCCATCTTAAGATGGCTGCTGATCTTCTAATGTAAAGTCTAACTTCTCATTTACTTCTACTCTTGCTATAGATGCTGTCTCTCCAAGGTTGTGTAAATGATGAATTATCAGGTGTGATGCTGATGGCTTGCAAGATGCATTGTGTAAGCGTATGATGATAACTCCTGAAGAAGTCATTAAGAGGCCACTTGATCCTCAATCTGCAGCTGTAAGCAGGGATGGCTTAGCTAAAACAATATATTCTCGCTTATTTGACTGGTAAAGAATTGTCTGATGATTCAATTTCATAATTATCTTAATTTTCATAATAATTAGTGATAGTGATACTAAAATTATAATTTTTGTAGGATTGTTTGTTGATCTATTTCATTTTACCAACAGGATTGTTGATAAAATAAATGTTTCAATTGGACAAGATCCAACTTCTAAGTCACTGATTGGGGTCCTAGATATCTATGGGTTTGAAAGTTTTAAAACGAATAGGTAGTTACTGACTATCAAAATTTCATTCATGACGTGGTCTATCTTACTAGGCTATTTCAAAAATTTGACTGGAAATTGTTATTCACAGCTTTGAGCAGTTCTGTATCAACTTCACAAATGAGAAACTACAACAGCATTTCAACCAAGTAAGCTCTTCCTATATGGTTCATTCATTCCCGGCCCTAGTAATTACAGTGTGTCAGGAAGCACAATTTCACTTGTAGGACATCATATGCAATTTTTGCAAATTTTCCAAATTACTTTCCAATATGACAAAAATTCCAATAACAGCAAGTTAATTTTCAAGTTAATGCCTGTTTATATAGTAACGATTCTTTAACCTAGATGATGAAGAATTTGATCATTCATTGGAAAATGAGGATTAATGATTTGAATGATTAGTTAACAGTTAACTGGATTGCAACTTTTTATTTCAGCATGTTTTCAAGATGGAGCAGGAAGAATACACAAAAGAAGCAATAGATTGGAGTTACATTGAATTTGTTGATAACACAGATGTTCTGGATCTTATTGAGAAGGTTATCTGATTTCTCTTTACCAACACACGATCTATTTGTAGTATAGTTTCCTTCTTTCTGGCTCAGTTTCCTGTTCAGAAGCATGCATATTTTCCAAAGTAGTTCTTTGTGCGTGTATCTCAATCAGTGTTCTGAATAGTGTCTATTGTGGCTACCATGCTGCTTGAAATTCATATGATAATGTTGTAGTTGAAATGGGAGTATTGCTGATTATTAACACTGTTTAAATCTGAGTATTCGAGCTCATTAAGATATCCAATTAGACTTATTACATGAAGACAGACTTGTTAGGAAATTTCTGACAAGTCCAAGCACTATAATGGGATCAACTTACTCTATGGCCTTAGATGTCGAGAGTCTTGGATCCATTTGGATAACAAATACATTCTTGGGAGATCTCATCTTTGACAAACATTACATGTTCATGTAAATGTAAATACATTCGTATAGAAGATTTTCTTATTTGATGTTCACTTTTTTTTTTTAAAAAAATATGCTTCAAAAATCATCATTTCCCTTGGCACATCACAACTTTCAATCTTCACACTTATAATTGATGATATGCATCCTGTGTAGATACCTTGACCTAAGTTAGCTTGTCCAACAAATTCTTCGCACTTGGCAAAACATTAATTGCCCACAATTCATCCTTTCAGTCTTAATCTAATACCAACTAGACTAAGAAAGCAATACCTAATTGAACAACATAATAATGCCAATAAATTCTTACGAAATCAAAAGATACCCATTAAACTACTACCAAATTTTGAGAAATTCCAACCCATTTAAACCATTCCTACCTAAATAAAGTAATTGTCAACCAAATTAAAATTCAAATTAATATTTTTCCCTTGTTCACATTATAGCATGTAGTGAGAGGTAGGGGTGGGCAAGGGTTGGACTAAATCTTTTTTAAAAACAACCCAACTAGTTTGATTTCAGATTATAGACCCATATCCATATCCATATCCATATCCACATCCATATCTAAAAAAATAAAAAAAACCCAAACCCAAATATTTTGGTTCAGGTAGATTTGGGTTTTGTTAATTTGGTGTTTTTGAAGATTTTGGGAAATTTAGGAATATTACATTTTTTTTTAAACTAGTTCCATCTAAATTTACAAAATTTTTAAATGAATCATAGAAACCAAACCATACAAAAACTCTATCAATAGAATTATAAACAATTATAATGTAATTGAATTAAAACATAAAAACTATACAAGAAGCTTGTAATTCTAAGAATGTCACTAGAATAATGTGATTGAATACAAGATCTGCAATTTACAGGAACTATATTAAAGAACTATAAATTGTGGACTTAAAAAGAAATATGAAAAACACATGCTATTGATATCTTTTAGTTGTAAGCCACTATTATCGACTAGAGAAGGAATAATTTAATATTTCCTCTCACTATATCAAGTGTCTTAGGTAGTTAAACAAATGCGTCAACAATGAAAAATGTGCATTATTAACTATTTACTATGGATCCTAACCATTCTAAATGAGAATGTTAACAAGGAATGACAGAATGGATGCTAAATATAGAAGGCATGCCAAATAAATTTGAGTTGCAAATGTGGAAGAAAAGACAAGAAGGTAGAAGCAAATGCAAGCAACTTTCTCATGAGATCGTTGGAGGTAATAAGGATGCTAGAAGGAATTATATAAAGGAAGGATGCAAGCAATGATCTCCTGAGATCGGGGAAGGAAAAAGGGATTTATGAAAGGATGTCAGATGTGGGAGGGATGCCGTGTTGCTGAAGTAGAATGAGATGAGACAACAAAGGAAGGGACACACAATGGAGACAAACAGATATGATGAAGGTGAATTGTTCAATCTTGTGAGATTATAAACAATGGAAGAAAAAAATAGAAACTTGGAAGTTGAAAGAAGAGACACATGTAATGACTATGCGACTTCTCTAAAATTAAGTTGTTATGATATTCATTAATCTAATATACAATTATTTGATAACATAAAGCATATAAAATATATATTAATTATGTGAGTTATGTTTTAGTTAATATGGCAAGTGTGTGTACACACACACACACACACACATATGATACACATTATGTAATATCATTTTTTTTTTTTTTGCATAATACTTGGACACCTTATCCAAACTCAAAATATAAAATTTTGGATACCCAAATCCAACTAGAAAGCATTTAGCATTTTTGGGTTGGTTTGGTTTTATTATCCATTCCTAGTGAGAAATGCATCAATCTAAAAGAAAGAAATTAAGCATATGTATAACTAGAGCCTGAGCAATCTCAACTTATTGATGATTCTTACTTTGTAATTTTGCTATAGGATGTAAGGGAAAGAAGGCCAGTGAAGGCTACATTAGCTCGAAAGAGAAAACTAAAGTATAAGGCTTCTTAGAATTATCATTGTGAACACTTACTAGACAATTTTAAAATAAAAAGTCGAAAATATAGAGAAGTTTAAGGTTCTCTTTCATTAGAAAGTAGCATGCTATTTGAGAATAATCATCAATGGAAACCAAAAAAAACTTAAACCCAAGAGTAGAACTCAAATGACTCAAAACCTTTTGAAGACTAGGATGATCTGAAGAGGTAATGGGATTGTAAAAAAAAAAAGTAGAAGGAAATGGAAGTAGATCTAGCTGCCACTATTACTGAGACTTATGCTCTATGTCGATCAACTTGCTAGTTATTGAATCTTAATGAAACATAAATGACATTGAGTGTTTCACAACAAAGGTGAAATAGAAATATTGTGAGATCTATTGACTATTGTGTCATTAGTAGGACATGTTTGTAGTTAAGCCATATGAGTAGTGTGTGAAGGATGACCAGTGGGTAGCCATGCAAAGTAGCAAACATCTTTGATATTGCTTGAATTTCTCTTAGTCAGGGTGCTTGAGTTTGTCTTGTTCACTAGATTGCCTGTTACAACCTCATTGGGTGAGAAGGTAGTATAAGCTTTCAATATCCTCATGTATACGTTTGATAAAGATGGAATGGAGGAGTCTCATTCAATGTGAGTTCGTCACTGGCTATGATCCAACGGATACAATCACTTGAGTGAAGTTGGTAGTCTCATCTCATCGCCAAGAGAGGAACAAAATGTATAGGATTAATTTCTCTTTCATACCATGTAATGAAAAAAATTATAAGGTTGGTAGTCTCATCTCATCTATCTTTATTATTCATCAATGAAAAATTACAAGCAAGCCTCTAGTATTATATGGTATTTTTGTTTAAGTCCCTAGGTTCATAACATGTTTCTGTAGATTATTCTTCTGCTGAGTAGCATAGAAAAATCTTTTACATTTAGTAACAAGGTTCACAAACCATCATACAAGATTTGAAACACTCCTAGTACACAAGGAATGATTTTTGCTTGGTTCACAACTTTGCCAAGAACCCCAGTGAGAAGTTGCTGCAACATGATAAACAGGTAAGGTGATATAGGATCCCCTGTCTGATGCCAATATTCCCCTTGAACTCCTGGGAAACAATTCCATTTACTTGGCAATAAAAAATAGGTGAAGCGAGATAGGCCTTAATCCATCCTAGAAACCTACGAAAGACTCATGAGTTTCGTTACAGCATTAACTACATTTCAAGGAAACTATATCAAAAGGACTTTGCCAATTTTTGCAATAACATAAAGACTTGAGCTTTGCCACAAATAGAATGAGCACACCATCTTACAAGAGTAATGTTGTCTTGAATATTCCTTCCAGGTAAGAGATTCCCTTGGTTCATTGAAATCTATGTTCATCATATGAGGCGTCATTCTTTTTACAGACAGCTTAACAAAGTCATTCTGTTTTCATTTTTCTTAGCAATGAAAATGACCCTTCTTGTTCCATAAGCACGGCACAACCCGTTTAATCAGCTTAATATTTTCCTATATAAACACTTAGACTCTACATTACATTCATCTAGACCTAGGGTATTACCCTCATACAAGTTATTCAAGGCAGAGCACACCTGTGAAGGTGTTCTTACTAAGATCAGCAGTTCTAGGAGCCAATCCATTCCACCCAACCCAATACATATTTTCAATCAGGTTAGCAGTAGCAGACTTAGATCTCCACAGGTTCTATTACCAATGGGCAAAAACCCTACATTAATCCATATATCCCTACTCGTAGTGCCATTATCCCATTGATCAACAACTTCAATTCTCTTACTCCTTGTTTTAACTGAAGTTACTGAATTAAAAATAACAGTTTTTTTTGTCTTGATCTTCGACCTAGACCATCTTGGATTTAGATTTCCACTCAGATGTTCATAGAGATCATAAAATTTGCATAATTTCATTATTTTGGTCCCTAAAGGTAAATAATTGCCTCTTGTGAACTTCAAGCTTCTTCTATTGTAGTATTCTCTTGATTCAATGAAGTTTCTTAACCCTTGCTACCAACTCTTCCTTCATATATTGCTCCTATTTCCATGATTTTCTTGTTATTTGATGAGATGTCTTATTTCATGCAAATTTGTATGAGCTCGCATTTACATGATGCTTCTTATACTGTTGTATTTCTCTTTATTTGATTTAAATGTTATTTTCTTATTAACTCACTTGAATTTCTTATACAACAAGATTAAGACTAAATGCAAATTGGTTATAAACTGTTGTAATGAATGGAGATTAATACATGGAAGCTTATTCTTCTATTCCTTTTTTTTTTTTGACAGAAACCTGGAGGTGTGATTGCACTTCTTGATGAAGCATGGTTTGCCTTTTCATCTTATTTTTGACACTTGCCCTCTTCTAAATTTTAAATGTTTTGGATATAAACTTTTTTAGAATGGATAACTTATGTCTGATAATCTTCTTAAATGCAGTATGTTTCCAAAATCAACACATGAAACCTTTGCGCAAAAACTTTACCAGACATTTAAAACACACAAGCGCTTCATCAAGCCCAAGCTTTCACGCACTGATTTTGCTATTAATCATTATGCTGGAGAGGTTGGATTTCTTAATTTAGCTTAAAATTATTATAAAACATTTTCAAATTTATTGTGTTTGCTTTTTATTATCAGGTTTTATATCAATCTGATCAGTTCCTGGACAAAAACAAGGATTATGTTGTTGCAGAACACCAAGATTTGTTGAGTGCTTCAAAATGCTCATTTGTTTCAGGACTTTTTCCTTCTTTGCCTGAGGAGACAAGCAAGTCTTCTAAATTTTCATCAATTGGTTCTCGATTTAAGGTGTATAATTATCCTCCTCTATTGTTGATAAAATTCATGTTTGAGAACATTTTAAGACCCTCTTGATATGGAATACTGTTTCTCACTAGTTTGAACATTTGCTTCAGCTACAACTGCAGGCTTTGATGGAAACATTAAATTCCACAGAACCCCATTACATCAGATGTGTGAAGCCAAACAACCTTCTAAAACCTGCTATATTTGAGAATGTCAATGTCATGCAACAATTACGCTGTGGTGTGAGTGTCGTAGAGCATGTTATTCAGTTTTGAAAAGATGTCATTTCATACAATCATGCATTCCATAATCTATCTTTTCCTTATGATTTTTGTGGCATTAGGGTGTTCTCGAGGCTATAAGGATCAGCTGTGCTGGATTTCCCACACGTCGTATATTCTATGAATTTTTACACCGTTTTGGTGTACTTGCTCCAGAAACTTTAGTTGGGAAGTATGTTCTATTCAATATTGCATATGATAGAGTGTGTGGGGTTTAAATTAGATTATATGACTTTGAATTTATGAAGTTTTCTTTTTTTGGTTTTGCATTCATGATTAGCGATGAAAAGACAGCTTGCAGGAAGATTCTAGAAAGTAAAGGGTTGAAAGGATTTCAAGTAATTCCTCAACTATATTTGTCACAATAGTTTTCTATTTTTGTAAATTCATCATTTCTGAATTCTTCCTATCATAGTTTAGTAATATCTGCCACATTTGCTATATTGACTACAATTTCATACCTATGACACATGTAGGCCACTTTTATCTGGAATGAGCTTGCTTCATGAAACTCACACTAGAAACTTTTTTGGTTTTTTCCTCGGCTTGCAAGTTTTTGGGTCAATCATTAACTCTTTATTCTGTCTTTGTTGCGCTTCTTCCTGAATTTTCAGATAGGTAAAACAAAAGTTTTCCTTAGAGCCGGTCAGATGGCAGAGTTAGATGCTCTACGAGCTGAAGTGCTTAACAGAGCAGCAAAGACTATCCAAAATCAAATACGAACACATATTTTGCGCAAGCAATTTATTGCTTTACGGAAGGCTACCATTCACGTGCAATCATTGTGGAGAAGTGTGTTCGACTCATCTCAATTTCTTGGTATACTCTCTGGCTATTTATTCATCTAGCATGATCATGTTTATAGGAAGATTGGCTCGTAAGTTGTATGAACACATGAGAAGGGAGAATGCAGCAATTATAGTTCAGAAATATTTGCGGCGATATAATGCTAAGAACGCTTACAAAAAGCTGAAACATTCAGTTCTGATCCTACAAACTGGTTTTAGAGTTTTGGCTGCTCGGAATGAGTTTAGATTTAGGAGGCAAACAAAGGCAGCCACTATTATTCAGGTTGCTCTTTCACAATGAGATCATATAACATTAACTCTGTTCTTTTTATAATCCTCTCTATCTTCTTGTCTTCTTTTGCAGGCTCAATGGCGTTGTTATAGAGCTCATTCATACCACAAGATGCTGAAGAGCGCAGCAATTGTCACCCAATGTCGATGGAGGGGAAGAGTTGCAAGAAAAGAGCTTAGGAAGCTAAAAATGGTTAGTACTTTACTTTCTGGCGAATATTTGTGCAGGTTCATGAGGATAAAAATATGTCTTCAAATTGGTTCTTTACGTTTTCTTCTTCATTAGCCTTCATGTTTTCTTTGCATATCCTTTAAAAAAGGCTTACCATCATTGGGCGAAATGTTTAAGTGTCTTTAATAATAATATACATATATATATACATATACATATATATACGTTTACGTATGTATATATGTATATACGTATGTATATGTGTGTATACGTATGTATATGTGTGTATACGTATGTATATGTGTGTATACGAAAATTTTACCCTGCACACTCGCCCATGCGCGACTCGCGTGGGCGATTGTGAGGGAGGGAGCCTTCAGGTGCATGGAAGGCGCCCTCCCGCCCACTCTGAAGGCGCCCTCCCTCACACTCACCCACACGAGTCGCGCACGGGCGAGTGTGCGGGTAAAATTTCTCTCTCTCTCTATATATATGTGTATATATATATATATCGAAATTGATATGCTACCCGATCCCTGTTCTCAAAAAAGTTGTTTTTGAGAGGACTACTTGTAATCCATGATATGCCACCCATCATTAGTAATTCTTTTCTGTTTCCTTTGTTTGTTTCAGGCTGCAAGAGAAACAGGTGCTCTCAAGGAAGCAAAGGATAAACTTGAAAAGGCGGTAGAAGATCTTACATGGCGTTTGCAGTTGGAAAAACGTTTGCGGGTAATGTTTGAATATCTCAGTCACTATTTCAACAGCTACAATGATGGATCTGGCCTACGGTGAATAATCATGAATGGAACACAGATCTTCATGCTATGTTTTCTGTATTCTCTTACTCATTTTGTTGCACTTTTAAACATTGTACTGAAGTGGAGTTAGGTTAATCATGTGATGATACAGACAGATTTAGAGGAAGCTAAAGGACAAGAGATTGCAAAATTACAAAACACTTTGCAAGATCTGCAGTGTAAATTAGATGAGACAATTGCAATGCTTGCCAAGGAACGTGAGGCTACTAGAAAGCCTATTGAAGAAGCACCTCCTGTTGTCAAGGAAACTACTGTTCTTGTGCAAGATACTGAGAAGATTGATTCCTTGACAGCTGAGGTGGAGAATTTGAAGGTACTTATCTTCATCTATGGCCATACCTTTAGCTTAATGTTATTTTTTCTATATTGCAAAGCCTAGTGGGTATGATGTTCTTTCAATGATTTGCAATCAAGATTCATTTAATTCTGTGAGTTATTTCCCCCTTCGTGTTCACATCTTGAGGTAGTAGCTTCAGGAATTGATTCTACTGATAGATTATATTGGGTTTAGTTAAATTGAATGAGAAGTGAAATACACAGTATTTTCCTTTCTAGATAATGGATGTTTAATGAGGTAACATGGTTCAACATGTGTCTTCTTATCTATCAAGAGGAATGTATCCAATACCTGATAAATGATAAGGATTGACAGAGTTTAATTTTCCAGATTTCATGATTTTATATAGTTTATGGTTACTGGATTAGCTACATGTGATGGTCTTGTTTATGTTTTTCCTTAGTTTGGAAGAATTTTCTTATCAAAATAATCTAGGCAAGTTATTTTTATTATTTCAATTTTACACATCTCCCAGAAATTTAGCTTTTACAATGTGAACATATTGATTATTTCAATCCAATTTTCTTGCTTTTAGGCCTTGTTGCAGTCTGAAAAACAAAGAGCTGATGATGCCGAAAACAAATACATTGAAGATCAAAAAGTATCAGAAGGAAAAAAAAAGAAGCTAGTTGAAAAAGGACAGAATCTTCAACTAAAAGAAACTGTGCACAGGTTTTAACTTTTCCTTTATCTTGTAGTGTATCGGGAGTTCCTCATTATTAATAAAAGTGTTTAGTAGCTCTCTCTTAAATACATAGTTTTAGTGAAAATCAAGAACTCCATAGAGTTTAATAGGTTGATATTATTATGCTTATTGAGAAATGTGTTGACCTTAGCATCTATTTGTCAACTATATGGTAAGTGGTATCTACTACACTAGTTCGTTGTGGATCTTCCCTGTAAAAAGCCCATAAGTTGAATTCTCCTACTGCATTTGTTTTGAACTTTAGTAATATTTCAAGCAGTGTATTTGAAAATCAAGCCCCCAGAGGTTGAATTATTTGCATCATTATTTATTCTCTACAAGTGATTGATGCAGAGGAAATTTATAATGATTTGTAACAATATATAGCTCTCTTAAAAATTGCTACTGTTGACCATGGAAGATTATCTTTGTTTCGTTGGAAAAGACTATGAACCCCAAAAGTTATGACCATGATTGGAGTTCCATTTGGTGTAAAAATGCTTTCTATTATTAACTTTCATTTTATCTGGCATGATAGGAGAAAATAGATATCTGAAGTTGTCTGCACTGCTGACCAGTTGAGTATAGTAGCAAAGTTCATTTTAGCTACATTAATTATAATCTTGCTGAATTAGGCTTGAAGAGAAGCTAGCAAACGTGGAGTCAGAAAATAAGGTATTACGTCAGCAGGCTTTAACCATGACACCCACTAGATTGTTATCTGGACGTTCAAAATCAATACTTCAGGTGAATGTAACAAAATTATTACTTCACTTATCTTGCTCGTATTTTATCCTATTAAACCTAATTTCTGGTTGTAACGCTAGAGGAATTCTGAAAATGGTCATGCAATCAATGGCGAGACTAGAACTATCTCAGTAAGATGAAACTTCTTTCTGTCCATAATCTAGCTTTGTATAGAATAATTGAACATGATTTTTTTCTTAACTGATGTGATTTGTGTGGTTTAGGATTCCCTAAGTGCATCATTTAACATGAGGGAGAGTTCTGAAATAGAGGATAAGCCACAGAGAAATCTCAATGAGAAACAACAGGTTGAAGTTTTCTTCTCTGCAAGAATGATTCCCCAATTGTGCACGTTTGTTTGATTCTGTCACTTCAATTTGACTTGTTTACTGCATTTACAGGAAAATCAGGAGTTATTGATTAGGTGTATTGCACAAGACTTGGGATTTGCAGGGAACAGACCTGTTGCTGCTTCTATTACTTATAAATGTCTTCTGCAATGGCGATCATTTGAAGTGGAGCGGACAAGTGTTTTTGATCGTATTATTCAGACAATTGGTCATGCTATTGAGGTTTAAATTGTCTTATTATTTCTATTATTTTTTCTTGTTTTGATTAGCTTTATTGATCATGTGATATTTTTCCTTCTATACTAAGACTCAGGATAATAATGAGATATTGGCATATTGGCTTTCCAATTCTTCAATGTTATTGTTGCTTCTCCAACGCACCTTGAAAGCAAGTGGTGCAGCAGGCATGACACCCCAACGTCGACGCTCATCATCAGCTACTCTTTTTGGGAGGATGACTCAAGTCAGGAAATATGTTATTTAATATATCTTGTGCATTAAGAAGTAATGGCACTTTCTTATTCTGCATCTTTTTTTTCCTTAGAGTTTCAGGGGCACACCACAAGGTGTGAACCTTGCCTTAATCAATGGGAGTTTGACAAGTGGAGTAGATAAATTACGCCAAGTTGAAGCAAAGTATCCTGCTCTATTATTCAAGCAACAATTAACTGCCTATGTGGAGAAAATATATGGAATGATCCGGGATAACTTGAAGAAAGAGATATCTCCATTGCTTGGTTCTTGCATTCAGGTAAATTTGGGCTGTTTGTGCTCTAAAACTAACCTAATAATGGACTTTGAATTTCAATTCATGATTCCCCTGCTAACTTTGTGTTACAAGTTTGACCATGATGCTTTGTTTCTGGTTAAGTAGTGTCTTTATGGTTTGGTGTTTTCTCAAATTTTAGGTTTTGTTTATGTAATTAAATGATACAGGCACCTCGAACATCAAGAGCTAGTCTAGTCAAAGGGTCTTCTCGTTCACCTGGAACTGCTGCTGCACAGCAAACTTTGATTGCTCACTGGCAAGGGATCGTCAAGAGTCTTGACAATTTCTTGAACACATTGAAATCAAATCATGTCGGTTTATTCTCCATCCTCGAACCTTGCTGTATTTTCTCTAGCATTGCTAATTATCTTACTCATGATAGTTACCCTTCTATGACCAGGTGCCTCCATTCTTAGTTCGGAAGGTCTTTACACAGATATTCTCATTTATAAATGTTCAATTATTTAACAGGTGCACATTTTGGACTGCCTCCTAAAGAAATTTTGTGGCTAACATGGAAAAAAAAAAAATTCAAACTCTGTTTCTTTGTGCAGTCTTCTTTTGAGGAGAGAATGTTGCTCATTTAGTAATGGTGAGTACGTTAAAGCAGGATTAGCTGAACTGGAACATTGGTGCTACAAAGCAACTGATGAGGTAGCTATCCTATTCCACAATAATAATATATTACTGAATTTGTATGCCAGGACAAACAACTGTCTTATATAATATGCTTTAGCCTTGTTCACTTTCTGATTTTTTTGTCAAGGTTATTATTTTTCTTTAAATGACTGTTAGATGAAAAGTAGGCCAATATTATTTGTTATCTTATGTTTGTAAACTGTTTACTCTATGATAAACTTTACATAACATGTTGAGAAATTAGACATTAATAGGAATATAAATTATTAGTTGTCTAGTTCTCATATTATCAGTTAGCAACTAGTAGTTTAGCCCTCCACCCGAGGTGATATTGGACTCAGGAAGGGGTATGTAAAAGGGAATTAAACTAACAAGAGTACCTCTTCCTTAGTTTCACATTGCTATTTGAGGCTTTCTCTTGGACATGCTTAATTATAAAAAAAAAAAAAAATCCACCTAAAGGGTCTTGACATTTTGGTTTGGATTGGTTTATTTAGGCTTTCACACAAGATAAAAGGCTCAGAGCTTGTCCATTGCCTCTGATGATATTGACGTTGAGGCATGAGATAGGAATAAGTCTCACCTCCTTCCTTTAGTTCACATGACAGTGGGAGGCCCTCTTGCCATGCTTCCTCACAGAAGTTTTTTTTTTTTTTTTTTTTGGGTTGAACTGGCCTCCTACTATCAAGGTCCTCCAGTTATCTTGGGTCTAGGAAGGTAAAGAACTTAACCACAACCGAACTGAAGGAAAAAGGAATAATTAAAGATAAGCTTCTTCCTTCAGTTCATTGTGGTTAAGTGGGACCCTTTTGGTCCATGCTCAAGTATGAATAGCCTCTTCAACAAAGAATCTTGGCAATTTCGGTTGTTCTGAGATTTCCATTGGGCTTTACACAAAGAAGTTATAGTAGTGTTACTGTCATGCCCCGGGGTTATAGTTTCCGGTACCCCACTCGGTGTTTTTTTTACATACTTAACAGTTACAACTTACAACACCATCCGAGAGCATATGGTTATTATCCTATGGGTGTTTTCTCACAGTTTAGAATTATTAATGATAGTACCGAACGACTAGTACTGAACGACTAGTACCAAACGAAAATATTAATTGATGGTACTGCATGTGAGATCTTGATGCTTATATAGTTTTTCTTAACACTTGTCTTCTATTCTGGATAAAAAAAATAATTGGCATGGTTGAGTACATAGATCTACATGCAGCATTAGCAATGACAAGCTAATGTCCCAACTATTTGTTACACGTTTAGGTTGATTTATCTGTTTGCTTAAAATAGTTGCTGTATGTTCAATTAAATTTAGTCAAACTAGGTTACTCGAGAATACCTTGTTTATCTTCTTCCAAATTTATCCATTTCTTGGTTACAGTATGCAGGTTCGTCGTGGGATGAACTAAAGCATATAAGACAGGCTATTGGGTTCCTGGTAATTACATCCACTTCATTTTACAGTGCGTATTTTTAGAACCACAATGACTAATAATTCACCACGGTATAACTTTTCTAATGCATATTTATCTTCAATTTGAACATAAATCAGAATAAATTTCCCTTCTATCTGATTGACCTGATACTTTCGATTAATGATATATTCTTACAATTATATTCAGTTTGATCTCATGTCATATCAGCCAAATCAGCAGCTCATTCTACAATCAACACACGTGTCTTGCACGCTGTAATTAGTTGCTTAATTGTTAATTAGAAATTAAAAAAAAAGATTGCAAATACAACTTCAAATTATAGAATCTACAAATCAACTGTGAATTTTTCAGGTCATCCATCAAAAGCCAAAGAAGACCTTGGATGAAATTAGCCATGACCTTTGTCCTGTGAGTGAAAAGTTTATTTTCAATCTATTTTGCTTCTCCACTGCTACCTTTATTGAAAATTTTACTTCTTACTTTGCAGGTACTTGGTGTGCAACAATTATATCGGATTAGTACAATGTACTGGGACGATAAATATGGAACACACAGTGTGTCTTCCGAGGCAAGATTCGTGTCCAGTACATTCATAAAAATGGTATGAGAAAAACTATTAAGATTGTGAGATGTCTAATAATCTATCTGCAAATTGACTAGGTTATATCAAGTATGAGGGCGCTGATGGCTGAAGAGAACAATTCTGTGAGCAACTCTTTCTTATTAGATGATGATTCGAGGTAGGAATTGCAAAATGGCTAGTCCGTATTGGATCTTTGACATTGCTTTATGATCTTTTGATGGCTATTCTACCATTTGAGAATCTTCTGGCTGCTTATATTCTTTTTTGATCATGCAGCATACCATTTTCAGTTGATGACATATCAAAGTCAATGGAACCAATTGACATTTCTGATATCGAGCCACCGCCGCTTATTAGAGAGAACTCGGGTTTCACATTCTTATTGCCTCGCATTGATTGAGAATCGAAGCCATTTATCTTCATTCATCTTCAATTTTGTGGGTTATTTGAGTTGCTCCTTGAGGCGCCAATGATCAGCCGCTTCAAAATTTTTCAAACTTGCAAGATTATCATCTTAGTGCTAATAATCCAGTGGTTTTAGACTCAATTGGCTCAACTTCACCGAAGAAAGCTGCTACTGCTGTTTATTTTATTTCAAGGGGCCAATTTGTTAGGGTATCTTGGATGTAATTATGTATATTTGTCTCACTAGAAACGGCAGACACTACCATTACATTCTTTTATTTTCCACTCAACAAGTATTCATCTTGAACTGCTAGTCATATATTTGCAAAAGGATCTAGTTGTGATTTATGGACTTATTTGCAAAAGTACAAATTTAATTACCCTAATTTTCAGACCTCTATGCATGTTGCCGCCACTCATGATGCCGCCGCTGCCGCCGCCGCCGCCGCCGCCGCTCGTGTTACCGTATACATTTGTCTCCCACATTATTGATGCCCACTTTGCTCGTGCTTTGGTAACCCTATCCACCAGTGTTTCTTTATTAATTTTATTCTTTTCATCTCCCTTCTAATAAAAAAGAAATTTTGCCCATGTGGACAATAGTACAATGACAGGACATTTTCTTAATTTGTTAGGTATTTAAGAATCAGGTTTTAGATTTAACGAATTAATAAATATTTTTTTTATTAGATGATTATCTAAGAATGTTAGACCGATGAATAGCTAACGGTTGGTTGGAAATTTTTACAAGATTGGATCGGTCATTTTTAGGATTAATCAGTAAATTAGATATCGATGGTAATTTGAATATAAATAAATGTACTTTATTTATCTTCTTATATTCTGACTCTGAGGTATTTTCTTTCTATTATCCTTTTATATAATATGTTGGTGATAATAATAGCAATCACAAAAGATTCAAAATCATAACACAACTCAGCATCATATTCAAGTCAGCGACTCAACTCAGACGAGTCAACTAATGAGGTAATAAATATAATTACTAAAAAAATATGTATTTTACTGTTGCTTATTTGACTAAGACTCTAGCTAAACAAAAGTCTAAAGTTAAGACTTTGTTTAAAGAGGTCAAAGACCTTAAGGAAAAGACTAAGTTAGACTCATCAACTCAAGTTAGATAATTTGGAACCTCAATTCACGTGCCAAAGCTTGAGAAAGAGAACTCTAAATTGAAAAACCAAGTTGGTGAGTTACAACCTACGTTAAGTAAGTTCACGTCTAGATCAAAATACTTAGATATATGATGCTTGAAACCAGATAAGCTGCATTCAGTAAAATTGGACTTGGATTTAACTTGAATCAAAATCGTGTTTTTTTTTATCATACCTTAGTCAAAAGAAATACTAAAAATAAGTTTGCTTGGGTTCCAAAGTCATGTTTGGTTAATTTTACTCTACGCAAATACATGGTTGTCGTTAAGTAATAAAATATCAATCTCACAGGGATTGATAATTAAACACTAGTCGAGTTCTCATAGTGAATTATATAGACAATTGAATGGTGATTCACGAACACTGGAGAGAGAGATAATGAGAGAGAGGAAAGAGAGAGAAGAGAGAGAGAGAGAGATCGTGAGTGATGGGTGAAGTTGGATTTGGGTGTGAGTGATGCTAGGATGATTTCGATTTCATTATGATACTGGTTAATGTCCCTATGCATTATTCATCTACCTAATTTCATGCTTACATTCTTATAGGATTTCTAACTAAAGTTTGACACAACCATGCGAAGATCGTACCAGAGTGTTTACCCAAGTTCTAATGTCATTGAGTAAAGAAGTAACTCTAGAAAGCCGGGTTAAAGGGATACCCTAAGATCCCCGGTCACACAATCGCTAGACTTATTTAATGTACTTTCTAATGATAGATTCATGCAATTAAGTAGAAGGGGTAGTAACCAAGAAAGTCTGGTTAAAGGGATACCTTTGTCACAAGGCCCCTTGATCATACAATCTTTAGATTATATAAGTCACTTCCTAACATTAATATGGGAAAAACTCACACACTCTAATTGGTCTCCCTTGTAAAGAATTTCCCTTCGTTTCAAGGTTATACTTTAGTGTTGGGTAGCATAATGCGGATGTATTTAACACATTTCACAAAACATGCAAGCGGAAGCAAAATAATATGATAATAAAATTAATTTTATTACATCACACAACACACACGTATACAGGATACTTCTCACACAGATATAATTGTAAAATAAAACTTTTAAGAATAACGATTTACTCTAGTGGTACCTTACGGATGATGTGTAATGGAAAGAGCATCAATTAACAACGTTTCTCGAACCTCGCCTCTATTCGTTTCCACGCAGAGTTCTTCAAGACAACTCTAAGAGCAATAAGGTTCACCTCCGATTGTTACTAGCCAAGGGTGGAGGCAATGTGATCTAAGAGGAAGAAGAAGAAGTGAAGAAGTTTGGGAAGAAAAACCTTCTTCCTTGCTCCTTGTTGTGTCCTGCGGCACCAAGAGAGGGGAGGGAGAGAGGGAGACTATGTTTTCACAAAAATCAAACCCTTAATGTAGTGTCTAAAATTTAAGGTGAATTGAGGATAACTAATTGAGTTAATTATTTAAATAATTAAGTAACTAATTATGAATCTAAGTAGTTAAATGATTTTAATAATTAAGTTCGTTAGTTTTAAATTTTACTAATTAGTTTAAATAATGAGTTAATAATTAGGTCAATTAACTAGTTTTAAATAAGTTTGAATAATCTTATAGTTGTTCATAATTTTAAATAATTTTCTAGTTAATTAACGAATTTAATTAGGTTTAATATTTAAGTTAATTAGTTTATTGTGAATTTAAGTAGTTAAATAATTTTAATAATTAAGC
>JBBPFQ011078676.1:0-10234 GCA_037974815.1 Kaempferia elegans | reverse complement strand
ATCATGACCATATTGTAGTAGCTACGAACTCGTAGCTGCTACAATGTGATTAAACAAATCACGATCATGTTGTAGCAATTATGATTCCGTAGCTACTACAATACAGATTTAACGTATGTAGTTGCTACTGGAGAAAAAAAAATTGTTAAAGTGAAAATTATGTATATTCACACTGCGAGAGCTGGGGAGCATATCAAATATGTGTGTATATAATTACTTTGATTAACTTTATCAAAATTATTTAAATTTTATTAAAATTATTTTAATTTGATCAGAATTATTTTAATTTTATTTTAACAAGTATTTTAAAATTGTTTTCAGATAATAAAAATATTTTATTTATGAAGAATAATTGACCAAGATTGAGTATATTTATTGTACATTATAACAACTATAGATATAATTACTAATGAAATAAAGATAATTTTAGTAAATGATAGGCAAGAGTACCTTATAATTTTAACCGTATTTTAGATACTTATGATCCAGCATTTCTTTATTTAGCGAGGGATTCACATAATAGATGTGTCCTCCTTTCATAGTTATTTTTTAAGAGAGGATTAGGGCCTCTAAATTAGTCTAAGCCGACCTATGTTTTATGTTGTTTTAAAATGGTTGTTTAAGTTTAATTTGATTTGTTTTTTTTAATGTGAATAAGATTGCTTCATTTAGATAATATGAAATTCTCAATGCAAGCTTATTTAATCTATTGAAACTTTTATATTTCATTGTTTAGTTGGTTCCTCAGTTTTAGATAGAGAGTTAATTTTGATTTGTCGTCATTTAACCGTCCTTTATATTTTTTTCAAAGGCAATAAATCATGCGAGTGATTTACCTTATAGCAGCGGAAGATCAGATATCTAATGATATTTTTTGAGATATTTTATATCCGTTAAAAATTAATCGTAAGATTTATTTATTAGAGTAAAATATGATAACGTTCACTTTAGACGGTTCTGTATATGGGTGTCAATTCAGATGGATTTGGATCGGATTGAAATTTTTTTTTAAAGTCTAATATGAACCCGATCTGAATCCAAATTTAACTTAAAACTTCTAAACCCGAATCCATCCAACCGATTAATCCGAATTTAACCCATACAACCTAAAAATTTGATTCAAAATTATTATTTTTTATTATTTTTTCTATAATTTTATTTAATACTTCATCATTATCATACTCATATTTATATTAATATATATATATAATCATCATAATTTTTAAAATAAAATTTAATATAATCTTTAAAAAAATCCATTGAGTGATTAAATTCTAAATTTGGATCAATTAGATCAACTCGAATCCGACCTAATTCGAAAATTATTAATCCGAAATCCTTCCAACCTAAATCCGACCCGTATTTGAAAATTTTCAATCCAAATTTGATTCTTTTTGGATTGACTCGGATTGGAATATAGGATCGGATTTATTTTTAAAGGAGTTCGATATCCGATTAGATATAGATAGATAAATTAGAGAATTATCTTACGGTAGAAGTTAGACATCGGTAGAAGACCTATTTTTGAATATTAGCGAGTTGTTGAACACACGTAATTCCAATTTATTTATTTAATTTAATAAATTATTTATTTAATTGATGTTTTTATTAGGTCGAATATCAAGCGGTCAAAATTATTTTGTAGTTACTGTTATTTTATTTTTATGAAATTAGGATGTTTTAGAATGCACTTATATATCTAAATTTTAATAGAAACTTAATTATAAAGCATTTTCAAAAGTATAATTGGTAAGTTGTTATTTTTATTTGTTCAATTATTTAAAAGTACAGCAGAGAAAATTATATAATAATTTTGAGTCTAAAATATCTTTAATCTATTTTCTATTAGCATTTTACCTTCTATATTTAAAAAATAATATTTAATTCCTCTTTAACCAAAAATCAAATCTAAGGAATGTTATAAAAGACTGTCCTCGTTTTTTTTAAATTATTTTTCAATAATAATAACATTAAAAAGTAGAAAATTATATTAAATTAATTATTATATTTAAAAATTCTCTCAAAAATTTATACATGTATAAGTATAAAAAAGCAACAACTCTAAAGGGCATTTGGTATATATTTGATAATGAAAATAGTAATGAGTTTGATTGAGAGAGAAATGTGTTTAGCGAAACCTAGGGGGTGTGGTTTATGAAATTGGGGGTATGAAACTCATACATTGATTCTGATTACAGTCTACCAAACATTAAGAATGAGAATGAAACAGATTTTATTTTCATTCCAGCCTCTTAAACCCACCTACCAAGTACTCCCTAATAGAGATAATCAGTGAAAAACTTATTCCACCACTTTCATCAAATAACAAAAAAAGAGTTAGAATTATAAATCGATAAACCAAAATCAAATGAAAATGGAATAAAGTTTATTATTAAAAATCTTTTTCTTATCCTCAAATTTGACATACAATGAATAAAAGATAATTATATCATTATCATTTTTATTATTTTTTGATAATAACATCAAAAGGGAAAAGGTACATTGAAAATTCATACATATACCAACATAAATAATAGAAAAGAAGCAACTCTCAAAGGGGAATTAGTTAAAAGTTCATTTCACAACCCTTACCAAATAAAAAAAAAGGTTCAGAATTCTAATAATTAATTTAGAATTCTGGTTCTTTTTTAGTTTGGTGAGATGGTGAAATGAATTTTTACTTGATTATCCCTTTTAGAGTTGTTGCTTTTATATTGTTTATGTTGATGCATGTATAATTTTGTGACAATTTTTATCAAATGATATAATAGTCAATTTAATATATTTTTCCTTTTTTGAGGTTATTATTGAAAAATGATAAAAAAAAAGATAAGTACATAATTATCTTTTAAAAGATTTTTCACATCTCTCTTAAAGGGAGTTAAATGTTAAATTGTTTAAACACACGGGCAAAATACTACTGAATAGAAAACAGAGATTAAAAGGTAATTTTGATATAAATGATATATTTATATAATTAGTTTTAAATTTTAAGTATAAAATAATTGTTTGATTAAATGTATATGATTATTTTTTTATAATTTTATAATTTAATATTTTTAACATTTAAAATTCCTTATATCATTTTAAAAATATATATTTGTGTTTTTTTTCATGTTTAATTGTTTGTTGTAATTTTAACTTAAACCTTCATTATTAATTGGATATTTGGATGTTTGTTTTACTTTAAAAAAAAAATGCAAACATGAAGTTATTTCTAATTTAGAACGATCAATTTGATAAAGAAAAATATAGAGTGATGTGATTCTTTATTTTTAATTAAAAATAAAATTCGTTTTCATTTAAAAAATCCATTAATGTTAAGGAAAACTTTAGATAGTGTGTAAACCATTAAATTCTTTTTTTTAAAAAAAAAAATTAATTCAGGACGATAATTTATCAATAAAAACAATAAAATTAAATTTATTTTAATAATATTATCATTCAAATTGGAAGTCTGCTCAGTGCTCACGTAATTTGATTTTTTTTTTCACTTCATTTTTCTATTTTGGTTTTTTTATTCCTGATAAATATTAAATAAAAAGGAAAAATATATATATATTTTCCCCTATACGGATGGACGGCATGGCATTAAGCACGTGGGGTTGGCCTATCTCGAAGACGTTTAGTGGGGCCCACCACTCTTCCGGTTGATTCCACGTGGCGTATGGATCAGTGACCGTCGAGGTTATGGTCTCCACCACCACCACTCCCTTCTCCTCCTCGGCTCCCTCCTCCGCCGTCTCCGCCTCCTCTCCTACCCATGGCGCTCCTCTGCCAGCTCCCTCACTCTTCCTTATGCTCCTCTTCCCTCGGCGGGAGCAGGAGCGATCGCTCATCCTCGATTCGAGGTGGTGACTGGCTCGTCCGACTCCCCAAGTGCTCTCCCCACGCGAGGAAGGCGATCGCGAGGAAAAATCTCGTTAGGATCTCGGCAATGTCTAATGAGACTCCGTATAAGATGAATCTTAACGAGTATATGGTCACTCTGGATAGGCCGTTGGGTATCCGTTTCGCGCTCTCCCCGGATGGAAGGATCTTTGTCCACTCGCTCATAAAAGGGGTATTATTCCGATCTTTGTCTTGGATTTGCTCCAGTGCTTCTTAAGGCATCGGAAATCGCGTTCTTTCTTGTTTATCTGTGGTGGCCTGGTGGGGGAATCTCAGATTATTTTAAAAATCATTTTCCAAAAGCTACGTGTAGCCAGTGATGTGATACGGTGAATTACTTTCATTCGTTGCCTTTGTAAAATTGACTTCTTTTCTTGTTTTCCTCTCTTTCCGGAGTTGTTTACCTTTTTTATTTGACTTGAATAGTTAGCTTTAGCTTTAAATCCTGAATTCTTGAGACTGTTTTTTTTTTCTCGTCCGTTTTTGTTTAAAGTAGTTGCTTCTTTTTTCCGTAGGCTAAAAGCGCTATGTTTCCTATATTTATGTTTTCCCTTTGAAGGGTAATGCAGAAAAATCACGAATAGTAATGGTTGGTGACTCATTGAAGAAGGCAAATGGCGCGCAAGGTGGTGGATTCATTGAAATTAAGGACTTCAAGGATGCAGAGTATGATATCCTACCATCTGTTTGCGCTTCATTATTGTTGAGCTCCTTATGGTTTAGCATCAAATGAAACCAAATTGTCAGATGTAGTTCTACAAGTATCAAAGCATACATAATGTTTCGGGACTTAAACCATAATTGGTGTACCGCATGACATGAATTAAATCCTTTATATCCTATTGTCTTCAAAGATTGAAACACCTTTGTGCTCGGTACAAAAAAGATGCCAATTCAGCTGGATGTACTTTTTATATCCGTGTTTTTTATGTTCAACTTCGTGTACACTTAAAAACATAGTTCACTTGCATGTTTTCACAAATAGATGAATATATTTTATCAAGAGCTGGATTTATGTTATGTTGAAACTTGAATAACAGGGATAAAATAGATAATCACCTGATTTTCTTCATACTATTTTAGTCACTGGATAAATTTATAATTGTGCACAATTTTTCTTTTGATAAGAAAAGCACGTTTGATTATTGATATCCTTGCAAAGATGCCTTTTATTTGGATCAACATCAAATTAGTTCATAGGTGGACAATATTTTTTGAGAATCACAGCCTAGTATCATAGGCTTGTTTTTAGCCCCACTCACTCATGCAACACTTAGATAACTTATCCCCGCAAAGTAGATAAGTCTAACTTGCTACTGATTTGCACAAGGAAAGCTAAAAAGAGATTGAGAGTGCTTAAGAGATTAGTAAGTGAGGAGGTTTTTTAGTTCTGAGGATGATCACAAATGAAGATAAAGGAGACATTTTTAAGCATCTTCCTTGTGAATAGACAGCTAGGATAATATTGATTCGACGGTGTACATTGTGTGTCTAGAAATCTTGTATAAAACATTTGATGCTGAGAAGATCCTATTGAAATATTTAGAATAATGGATCATGGATCAAGATCATGGGCTAAGAGGGTGGGCTAAATATTGAATCAAGAAGCTTTCTTGGGCTTGAAAATTGGTGGGTTGTGACACCAGTCCCTAAAATTTCACTTCAACGAGATGTAGGTAAACAAATTTAATGGAATAATGATTTGTGTCTTTATTTCATTTGTAAGCTAGAATTTTTGGTCATCCTATTATATCAGAGTCATAACTCATGCTGTCTATACTATTGATTTTACTCACTTGACATTCTAACTGAAATTAAAAATTTCTTTCTGATGTGGAAAGTTGAAGAATGGGCATCATCATCCTCTCTTTACTCTATGTTTTAATCTCATATGTAATATGAGAGCTTCAAAATAAATTGTCTGTGGATGACAAGCAGGATGGCTCTTTAATTTATCTTTAAATTCCATATGAATGTTCAGAGTTTGAAGAACGTTTAGCATACATCGAGTTACAAAACAGGCTAATGTTTCAATCTTTTAATGATGACCTCTTTCTGTTGATTGTCATTTTTCTTCCAGGATAATGCTCAAGACCAATAAAGGATCTTTTAGTCTTGTACTTGAAAGACCATTTTCTCCTTTCCCAATTCAACATCTTCACCCAAGTGATGTTTACCGTGCGTTGTTTAACAAAGGCCAAGTAGCATTTGCTACTTGGAATAAAAACTTCTTGGCAAAAGATTTGTATTCAGGTTCTGAGGCAAATGGGAAATCTGGCTTTGCCATATTCTCGGCAAAGTTTCTACAATCAGAAGGATGGATGCTTTTATCCAGTCAGGGATCTGTTAATTCCCTATTGCAGAACAATAGCCACCCTTTAGCTAAACATGCCCATGAACTTATACGTACTCTTTCTGAGGAAGAGCAGGGAGAATGGGCTTACGGTAGTTTTCCGCTTGAGGAATATATCAAAGCACTTGATCGAGCAAAAGGCGAGTTGTATTATAACCATTCACTTGGCATGCAGTTTAGCAGGGTAATAAAAAATGTTCAATACCATTTCTCAGTATTAAGTGGTCTCTTTGTTACTTGTTCCTCATTTATATAGATGCTTAATTCCATTCCTCGAATTTTACTGGTGCTCAATACTGGTGGCTTAAAGTTATAAAACCTAATTTTGTTGATTCATATAGAAACAGAAACAATGCATGGTTCACTTCTAAGTACTTTTTTAAATCAACAATACTACATACGTTCTCAAGTGTAAGAAGATGCTAGATGCAATTGTCTTTGTCTTCCAACAGGAAGCATACCCATTATTCACCATGAATCCGAAATTGGGCATTTAAACCATTAGCTAACAAAGATAACCATGTTTCATTCTTAGCTTTGTGTCTGAGAAATCATACACATTCACCACGACACAAATTTATAAATTTGCTTGTCTCTAGAGATAAACAAATTGTCCTGTTATGAAATTGTATAAAATTCAGGATTACTTTGAAATTTCTTGATAAATGTAGAAACAGAAACAATGCAAAATTGATCTTTCTATAGCCAATTCGAGCCTTGACTTGCTAAATATCTAAAACATAGGTCATGCAAAATTGATCTTTAAAAGATTCATAAGTGAAAAATACATTCTTTTGGTCTTCTCAAAAGTCAATAACAACTATTTGATCAGAATATCATATATCTAGAGCTTATGGACAGTAAATACCATGTAGCCAGCCCCAAATAGTTAGGGTAATCTATAAGATTTATGGAGTTTGATATGCTTACAGTTATGCTTAGAATTTGAGATACCTCAAAAAAATAAGTGCATTCTGTTTGTACAATGATAAAATTTAAAATTCTAAACAATTTAGCATCAATCATTTAATTTGACATCTCAAACATTCAGGTCCTTGTTTCTGATATTCATTGCTGAATATATGATCGGTTCTACCTTTGTCCAGATTACAGATAGTATATACGTCGGTTCATGCATACAAACAGAAAAGGATGTGAAGGCACTTACAAAAATTGTAAGTAATATTTCTTCGATTTGTCTTTTTACTTGTCATTCATTTAGTGCTAATTATCTGTATGTTGCCATCATAACTTGGAAATTCTATGCCTTTACAAAAATTTGTTTTATTAGAATGAAAAATTGAACAAAACAATAATCTTTCAGAAGTTAATTCCACACATCATGATCATGATCATAACTGCCAATGCTCATTAACTTCTTGAAACATTAGGGATATTGAAATAAAAAAAAAGGCAGCCCGGTGGACGAAACTCCTGCCAATGCGGGAACCTGTGGTCTCACATGGCAACGACTTTACCGTTCTGCCAAAGCTCCCCTTCATTAAGGGTATTGAAATGAACATAATAAATATTTACAGACATACTTGATGCAAACTTCTCAGTAATATATACAAACCCACCAATGATAAACTATCACCGATTACATTTTTATCACCGATTACATTTTTATCACCTAATGCTTGTTTTAAACAAACAAACATTTCCAAGCCTTGCTTGGTGGAAGCTGGCCAATTCTCATCTGGGCGATACTAAGTAATATAGCGTTGTTCTTGGCTTGCCTAACAAACCAAGTCTGTCATGACCAAGTGAAGTCTCTCAATCATTAGTTTCTCTTAATATGTTTAGGTGGTATATCAATTTACATTGGTGAAGTAGGCCATCTGAAGAACTGATGAATTTTAACTATGAAGTGTTACTTGACATTTAGAAAACTAAGTGTTTTCTTGTTCATAACTCACAGAATATGTTACATTGGTGAATCAATGTTTTTTTTTCTTAATAGTGTTGCTCGCAGAATATGTTGTTTGCATCAGGCCATCAACATCATCTTATTGTTTGCATAAGTGTATCATTTGCTGTAGTCATTTGGGAAGCTAGGGTGAATCAATGTTTTTTTTCTTAATAGTGTTGCTCGCAGAATATGTTGTTTGCATCGGGCCATCAACATCATTTATTGTTGCCAAGGTTAAAAATCTCAAGTCATGCCAAAGTTTATCTTTGACCGGAAGATATTATTCTGGTATTGTATCAATATTTCGATGCATGGTGTTGGTGATTGATTGAAGTTGAAGAATAAGGAGAGCATGGTTTTAAATCTTGTACCATACTGTGCAAAATAGTTGAAACGTATCATGTTGATAAATTATCAAAATTGGATATCACCTATTACAAACAATGTCTCCTTCCTTCGCTTCATCTCCTTCTTCCTTCAACCTAATTTGTCACAGACACCATACATCGGAGCTTCAACACGATACTAGAACAATATCTTTCTAGTCAAAGACTGAAACTACGGTACAACTTGAGATATGGAACCTTGATACCAAGTGGTATTGAGTTTCGGTGATTTTCTAGAATGATACGCTTCGATCCTTTCTCCTGACACGCTACAAGATTGCAAACCATGTTGTTTGCATAAGCGTATCATTTCCTGTAGTCATTTAGCAATTCGTAATAGTGTTACTCACCGAATATGTTTGTTTACATTAGACCACGAACATCATTTTATTGTTTGCATAAGTGTATCATACCATGCAATATCATTCAGAATAGGAGTCTTGGCGTAATAGTAAAATTGTTGTTGTGTAACCTAATAGTCACAGCTTGCGGAAACAACCTCTTGCAATGCTGGTAAGGTTGCGTACAATAGACCCATCCCAGGACTCGTATTGACGGGACTTTGTGTACCTGACTGCCTTTTTTTTAGTCTTGGTGAATCTTCTAGGATGCCAGTCAGCTTAACAATCTATATTACAAGATGTTTATCACACCATGTTTGGAATTATACTTTATTTTGTCATGTCCAAGTTGACATTTAATTTTTATCCTTAGTCCAAGTTGATGTTAAATAACTTAAATTCAATTTAAAGAACTAAATGTCATTCTGTGTTTGTGTCACATGTGCTAATGTAGAATTTTGTTGCAAGTCCATCCAAGCGTAATGAGTTTACTACCCTAGTTAGTTGATAATTATATAGATTTCTTCATTGATAAAGTGATTAAATGCTGTCAATTAAATATTCCCCTGTTGATCTGGTGTTTCGTTCCATAACATTATTGTTTAGGAGATCACCCAATGACAAACAAATTAGGATCCTCACCAGAATAGTCTATTTGATTTTTTTTATTATTATTTTAAAAATAACAATCAAATTGATATATATGAAAAATGGAATTAGTAACACAGAGCAGAGTATTTTTTTGTAACAACGTTTCCAAATCCATGAAGCTAGGTTCTGGCTCTCAATAATAGGGTTCCAATCTGGTTCATTCAGATAAACTAAGCTCTTGCATTCAATTAATAAAAAATAAACATAAATTTGGGTGTAATCCACATGGGTTTTGCCTTGTGAATACCCATTTTAAAAACAAACTATGAGGATATCAGTTTATCGTATTCAGTTTGGTTTTTCATATTGGTGTTAGAAATTAAGGAAAAGTGTATTTGGGTAGGGAAGTGTCTTCAAGGACATCTCGATTTCATGGATACTGATGCATACACTGTTTTCCTATATGGATCTTCCGAGGGTTATATTCAGATACACAGGGATGAGATAAAAGGGCTCTGTGTAGGACCGCCCGTAGAGGTGCATAAGCATGATGACTGGAGTGTTGGTATTAGCCCTAAGAGCCAATGATGAGATGATTAGGCTTATTGGGTTAATGATTATGGATTGACTTATTGGGTTAATAGTTAATCCAATATGCTAAAATCCAACCCATTAAAGATAAGTAATGGAGATTAATAATTTCATATGATGAATCATTGGATTAAGTCTAATCCAAATAAACTCATTGAGTTAGACTCAA